>CAODLS011554424.1:0-10336 GCA_948243855.1 Flueggea neowawraea
ATTTGAAAAGTTGCGGTTCGTGAAAGCAACAGGCCTCTTGCTAGTTGATTCCCAATGACTGGACTCAGAGGAGGAAGGTGAACCAAAACTCGGGGATGCAGCACTTTCTCTAGCAGCAAAACGCCTCTGAAAACATTAGATAACAATAGTTAGGAATAAAATAGTGTAAAAGACCAGAGAAGATCTGGAAAAAATATTTACCTCAGCAGAGACAGGAAACCAAGAGACCTGGGATCTTGATCCTGATAATTGAAAAATATCATTAGTACCAACACAAAAAACATAATCATGCATACATATCATATGTAAACATATACAGAAACCTGACAAACAAATAACGGCAATAACCTTATCATATATCATAAGGTACGTACTTAAGAATTCTTCTTAAAAAAATAAAATTTAACCAAGATATCACATTCAACAAATCATAAGAAAATAAATTTAGCATCCATTGCAGCTTCTTTCAAACTAGAAATTCACTACAAACTATCCATATCTGCCATTCAGTTTGTCTACCATGTATTTACATCTGCCACACCTTTATGTGGTTTGTGTTTTGCTTAAACTTTCCAAAAAGTAATAGCAATAGTAATAATAATTTGAAAGAAAAGAAAACTTGGTATCACCTTAATAATTTTTTTGGGACTATGCGAAAGGTATAGCTGCAGTAATTTGCAGGACATTCATCAAAGATCTGTCACAGTACAACAGCAATCTGTCTTGTATGGAAATTTCTATTCTTATTTCCACCATTCATTAACTTATTTGATACAATATCCACAACCAAACACCAGTAAAACACAGAAACGCTGTGATTGATAGAAAGGGTAGGCATTTTACAGCCAGTGGCAATGTGGTATCTAGAAGTAAATTTAGATTTTCCATTAAACTAAAACACTTGCGTAGTAATTGATTCTGCCTGGCAGATTAATGTCTAAGACATTAAAATACTGAAAAACTCTCAAACTAGGCAACATCATATATATTAAACAGTTCACTAAACTGCGACAAATACCAGAATTAGTCAACAAACATCAAATAGCCTAATCACAACTGCAAACAAATACCAAAATTAGTCAACAGACATCAAATAGCCTAATCACAACCAGTCTGCGTCTAATCTTACCTCCCACACCAGAGGTAGCAAGCTCCCCCA
The DNA here is from genome assembly GCA_948243855.1 of Flueggea neowawraea. Classification (NCBI taxonomy): domain Eukaryota; kingdom Viridiplantae; phylum Streptophyta; class Magnoliopsida; order Malpighiales; family Phyllanthaceae; genus Flueggea; species Flueggea neowawraea. The sequence continues at coordinate 1,160 of CAODLS011554424.1, forward strand.
AATTAAATTTTGGCACCGGCGATGTCCATCGAGGCTTCCGAACATTGTCAGTTGGGCTATCAGAATAAGAGAGCACGCCATCAGACACAGAGTGATGATTTATATAGTGCTCACTACCCACCCAACCCCTGCTTCCCCTACTGTGAGAAGACAATGATGAACCATGAACTCCATATGGCCCATATGGTCAACCATCTGCCTGCAACCTACAGTCCCACATCCTCAATGGGGGAGGTGAAAAACTAGAGTTTGTTCGCCAATGAGGCTCTGCATGATTGTCAGAAGACTCCCTACCAGCTGCAGGCGACTTTGCTCCATGTGGCCCAGCGGCCACACAACAGAGTGCACCCGTGTTAGCTATTTTTTACTGGCAACAGCAAGGATGTCTTTTTGTCTAATTAGTTATATTTATCAATGAAAAATGCTCCATGCGCAAAGATAGGGTGAAAACCCAAATGTGGCAACAATAGCTTCAAAATTGCACCTGCCAAGCTCCACTCAAAAAATTTAGAACATTCAAGGCAACTAGAATAGCAGGTGCAGTCATCCTGAAACGGCAAGTATATCAAACTTCAATCCAGCAATAAGTTATATACACAAGCACTTCTTAAAATTTTAAACAAGTTGCGAACAAAGGTAACACTTTCTGACACCCCAGACCAAGTTGCTTCTATCTGAATTCCACTATTCTTCACTGCATTTATCTGATTGCCCCAAACTAACAATTTCTGAGAAACGAGATCAAGCAAGACAACACAATTTTCAGTAACACAGACGTCAAAAATGAAACAATGTTCACAATTATTCTTCAGGAATACTTTATCGGGAATAATTATCTAATGAAATATGAAAAGAAGGCACTAATTAATTAAATGCACATTTACAAATTTTGTCTTAAATATCACAGAAGTCCTTTTTACCTAAAAACCTCCACCATACAAACTGCATACAATCATTTAGCTACAAATAGAAAGCAACCAGTTTTATCATTTTACCAAAAAATGAAATACCATTCTATCATGAAAAAGTAGATGTCAATGAGGCAACTGTACAAGACAGGAGAGATGCAAAGCAGAGCTAAGCGGTAATTACACGACACCAACAGGATATTCAGAGAAATAAGCAAGCAGTAAGCAGACCAGTATAATTGCATAATTATGTTACAGCACTCAAAGCCAAGATTGCATCTTTTATAATTTTGCTGCAAAGAAGACATAATCAAGCCAGCAACACTAACAAACACGCCCAAAATCATTACTTCCTGTTCCAGAAACAATAGCACGGAGGAAATGACATCATGAAAATTGAAAACCTAAATACCTAAACATTCCATTTAAATATCAGACAAAATTGAAATCAAAACCAACCTACAAAGCATACCCTCTTGAACACACACAGTTCCTTTGAGAACCAAATAAACACCAACTGATCTCTGAAAAAATTAGACACTCAATACAAAGACAAACACAAAAAAAGAACCAATCTTGCAGACCCAACTCATAAAACAGAGCGTAGTCCAAAAAAAATCATAAACAGAGCAAAAATTACTAATACAACAACTACGGACATACAATACATATCAGGCAGAACCCACAAACAATCTCCACACATAGTTTAAAAAAAAAATCAAGGCTTACAAAAATTACCAAAAAAACAACCAAATAACTACAAGGGACCAGAAAGGAAGTACCTTGAGATGAAAAAAGAGAATGGCTGGTTACAGGGGAGAGATGTGAAAGTTTGAAAGAGAGTGAACGGAGGAATAGACAGAAAGTGAAACCCTAAGTTTTGAATATTGCTGATAGACAGTGATGTATAATGATGCAATAATTTTGAAGAAAGTAATGGGTTTGCGTTGTGTGTGTAATCAATTCATGTTGCGGATTTGGCAAAAAAAAAAAAATTCATGTTGCGGAGAAAATGAGACAAAAGAAAAAGAGAGAAAGCAAAAGGTAAGTGAGTGCTTGAAGGAGATGTGGCCAAAACCAAAATGTGCTGTTTTGAGTCATATGTATACAAATCTTTGCATTTTGTAATGGGCCGAACCCATAAACCAACCTCCAACTTGAATTATTTTTTCGTGCTAACTACGCGTTCTGCATTTTTTGAGCCACACTTTTTAAAAACGGCATTCCATTTTTCAATTCTCCAAAAAATATCAGTTTTTATGTTTATTTTTTAAAAATTCTATTTGTTTGAAACTATATTTTAAAAATTCTATTTGTTTGAAACTATATTTTAAAAATGTACCTAACTTTATATAAATTTTAATTTTTTCATTTTATTTTTAATTTTTTTTCTCTCTTCTCAGTTTCTCTCTCTCTCTCCCTCTCCAAACCCTAGCTACCATCTGAAACCTTAGCTACCCCATGCCTCTCTCTCTTCCGCCGCTCCCCACGCCACAACCTTTCTCTGTTTTCGCCTCTCCTCTCCGTCAATCTCTATTCGTGTTCTCTCCTCCGCCGCTCCTCTCCATCGATATGTCTCTCTCTCCTTTTCTCTTCGTGTCTCTTTGTTGTCGTATGTCACCTTCGTTGTCTCTTCATCGATCTCTCTTCTCATCGGTTGTCATTGATTGTTGATCTATCTTCTTATCGCTCATCAAAGACTTGTCACGGCTGGAGAGCGACTAGGAGGAAGGGTCCCGGAATGATAGCGGCGGCGACACAACCAGATAGCGGTGGCAGCAGAACTGTTGGGGCTAGGGTTTCTGGAAACCCTAATTAATGTAAAATTATTTTTAAGTCCTTGACCATGATATTTTTTGCATAGAATATCCCTGAACTTTTTGTTTTTTAATGTTGCTAAACTTTTTGTTTTAAAATTCATTTTAATACTTTTTTTTATAAAAAACATTATTTTTTATTCACAATGGTTCAGAATAATGTACAACACCATTATGTGAATCATTGTGAAAGTCAAAATTGATTTTGGAAAAAATATTTTTTGCAGAAAAAATTCGCTAAAACTTCTAAAAAATAACTAAAAAAATTTTGTTTTTTAGAAAAATATGAATTGTGTGAACTTTTGTGAACCATTGTGAATCAAATTTGTTTCTAGTTTGTTTCTATTGCAGTTGGGGATCCGTTGTGAACAGTTTAAAATTGTTCACAATTGTGCACAATAATGTATAATATAATGTACACTATTTTATGAACCATTGTAAATGCCAAAAATTAAAAAATATATATTTAGAATTAAAAAATATGAATTGTATGCTTTATTTGTGAATCATTGTGAACCATTTAAAACGGTTCACAATAGTGTACAATATAATGTACACTATTTTTGTGAATCATTGTGAATGTCAAAATCGACCCTGAAAAATATTTTCAAAGAAAAAATTCATTTAAAATTACTAAAAAATAATTAAAAAAATTATTCATACTTTTTTAAAAATATGAATTATATACTCTATTGTGAACCATTGTGAACTATTTAAAATGGTTCACAATAATATACATTATTTTGTGAATCATTGTGAACATCTAAATCAACCCTGAAAAAAAATCTTTTGAGGAAAATATTCGTTTAAAATTTCTAAAAAAATAATTAAAAAAATCATTTATACTTCTTTTGAAAATATGAACTGTATATCCTATTGTGAACCATTGTGAACCCAAAAACACAAACTGGATTAAAAATATTTTTTTGAAAAAAATTCAATTTCTTACGAAAAAATCATTTTCTCGTGAAAATGTCAATTTATCTCCAAAAAATGGCAATATGTCGCGGGTTTATCAAAAATGACATTTTTGATATGTAGTAAACATAATGTGGTATTCTCAATACTTGCAAACTTAGATGTTATTTTTGAAAAATGGTATTGATTTTTAGTATAAATGTGTTGTTTTCCCTATTTTCCCCCCAACTTCTTAATCTTCCTAATTAGCCCTTAAACTTGTCAATTTCATCTTATTAAGGCCAAATTCCTTTAAATTGGCCACTTCAACTAACGTTGTTAGAAAAAAAACTGGTGACATATATCCTAACTTGCATTTGTTTCCCTATTAAGCTCCCAATTTCATAATCTTTCTAATGAGCCCTTAAATTTGTTAATTTGAATAAAAGTAGTTTATGTTTGGTTTTGTATCTTCTTGATATATTATTTGATAATTTAGTCACTTAAATACAAACGAATCTGATATGAAATTCATTTTTCAAAAAAAAAATGCAACTATTATCCTATAATTATAATACTGCAACTATCCTATAAAATTCATTATTTAATTCCATTATGTAAACATCTATTATATATTTGTTATAATTCTTTGGTGGTTTTTGAGTTCTTGTTTTTTGTGGTTTAATATATTATATATTATATATAAAATATATTTTTATAAAATAGAATTAAATAATGAATTCTATAGAATAGTTGCATTATTATAATTATAAGATAATAGTTACATTATTTTTGAAAAATAAATTTTATATCATATTTTTTGTATTCTAAGTGACTAAATTATCAAAGAATGTACTAAGTGGATACATAGACAAAACAAAAACCACTTTTATTGAAATTGACAAGTTTAAAGGTCTATCAGGAAGATTATGATGTAGGGGGCTTAATAGAAAAAAAAAATGCAAGTTGGAATACATATCATCAGTTTTTTCTAACGGTGTTAGCTGACGTGGTAAATTTAATGAATTTGACCTTAATAAGACGAAATTGACAAGTTTAAGGGTTCATTTGGACGATTAAGAAAAATTTAGCTTATTATAATAATACTTAAAAAGATTACTAAAAAATTATAGATTGTGAAGGATTAAAATTTGAAAGTTACACTAGAAACATTTAAGAAAAAATTGTAGTGGATATAATTAAAGACTCTGAATTGTTAGTAGGGGAAAAATATAAGTTGAAATACATGTCATCAATTTTTCTAACAGCGTTAATTGACGTGAAAAATTTAATAAATTTAGCCTTAATAAGGTGAAATTAATAAATTCAAAAATTCATTAGAAAGATTAAAAAATTAGAATTTAACAAAAAAAATAATACAAATTGAGGAACTTGTTTATCCTTTCTACTCTCTATTTATTTATTACAGACAATAATGTTGGTTTTTGGACACCTATGTAAGATTGTCATGATTGTGTCTTACTATAAATAACAAAAATCTTGTACTAAATCTCTTCAAAAAAAATCTTGTACTAGATAGACTTCTCCATCGTATGGGGTTTTCTTTTTATTAGGACAAATTATAAAAAGATCTTCATTTAAATAATTAATAATAAATAAATTATTTATTTATTTTTTTCTCATATTATATCTTATTTTTCTTATATGACTTTTTTTTTTACATTTTTAACTATAATTTATTTTTAATATTTTTTTAATTTTAAACATTTTATTTTATTTTATTTTTCATTTTAATCATTTTTATTTTTTTAGGTTACTCAATTTTTTAAAATTAACCTAAAATCAATTTTAAAAAAAATTTAAAAACATTAAAATCAACCTAATATCAATTTTATATAAACTTTATATGAATTTTCTTTTAAAATTAATCTAAAATTAATTCTAAAAAAAAATTAAAACCTCAAACTTAATATAATATCAACTATATATAAACTCGATATAAAATTTTTTAAAATCAATTTAAAATTAATTTTAATTTTTTTTAAAAAATTTTAAAATCAACATAATATCAACTTTTTTAAAACTTTCAAAAGATTTTTGAAAACTTGAATAAATATTTAAAATTCTTTATCACATTTAAAAGTAAAAAAACAACCTTATTTAAACTTCAAAAAAACCTTCAAAAAATTTAAACGACTTTTTCAAAACTAAGAAAATTTAAATCATACCTCAATAAACATTTTTTTAAAATAAAATAAAATAGGGAATGATTCTTAATTTTGACCAATTTTTGAACTTAAAAATATTTTGTTAGAAAATAGAGGACTGAAATGCAAAAAAAAAAGATCAACCAGGGTTTCAAACCAGATCTCGTCGCCACTGAAGGCGACAGCCGAGAACGACGAAGATCGACGCAAGAACAGACAGAGATCTACGAACCTTCTAGCTAGAGCAACGCCGGAATGTGAGATCGAGGTGAGAAACACAAAGATTGACGCGAGAAGAGAGAGAAAGATCGACGCTAGACGAGGATGATAAGAGAGAGCAAGAACCAGAAGAGAAAGGAGGAGAGGTCCATAGAGATGACGGTGGAGAGAGACAGTGGGAGTCAAGGAGGACAGAAAAAAGAGGATGGCGAGGAGGTAGGCAGAATAGGAAGAAGAGGGAGATGATAGAGAGGAAGGGGAGCTGTCAGAGAGAGAGAGGAGAGAGAGAGAATGAGTAATGACAAAATAAGAAAGGTGGAAGGACTGAATACATTAAATGGCCACTGCCTATAAAATAAGAAATCCCTCCGTTCACATAAGAGAAAAAGGACCGCGTTTCTTTGTAATAAAAAAAGCAATTGCAATTCTTGGGGTAATTAATCCTTTTTTATTATTATTCATTAATGATTATACACTTAAAGTGTAAGTATAATTGTGTAATTTATTAAACACTTCCTTATTAGATTTTTATTTTAATAATTATATTTTTCTTTATATTTTATTATAAGACCTATAATTATTTTACTTCTCATTTAATTTATCTACAATATATAATTATTAATAAATATATTTATTTAATATACTAATTTCATATATTTATGTAAAATACATTATATTTTTAAAATTGTATTTTAAATTATTTTTAAGAAATTATTTATGTGAATTTTTAGAAAATAATATTTTTTGAAAGTTACTGTAGAGTGAATAAATATGAAAAAAATTTAGTAGGTTAAACAAATAAGTACTTTCAAAGTCCAAAAACAATAAAATACATTATGATGCATAAGAAAACAAACATAAATTAAGCGAAATGATAAATAACACTAATTTTCTTCTTCAGTCATTCCTAAACGATTCTAAATTTGAGAAATTGCTTGTATTAGAGTTTTGGAGAAAAAAAAATTCTCATGATTTAGATCCATTTCATAAGAGAAGAGGGAGAAATATAATAAGAATGTGTGTGAAAAATAAAAATATTGGTATAATTTATAAATATGAAGAAAAAAACAATGGAATTGGACTGTAGAAAACATAATAAATTAAAAAAACTTATCAATTGGACCGTTGAAGTCAAAATTAAAAAAATGATGTCATTTGCAACGTTTCATTGACCATTGCAAATGACATTGTGGAGCCACTAGCCAACTTATTTTTAAAAAAATTAAATCCATTATTGTTATATGGGATCCACTATCAGTGGACCCCACATCTTCATGCGTTTGGGACAGTCCAGACATATGAATGAATCATACACTATCCTAAGAGGCTCAATAGCTCTCCTATTAAGCCCCATTAATCATGCTCTTATAGGAGTATTTCTTTTTTGTACTTTAAATAGTAACAATGTGAAGGGGGAAATCAATTTAGTTTATGAAACATAAATAATTTCGATAATATCCTCAAACAACCACCAAAGAAGGTGGTTGAGTATGGGATGAGTTATGATCGTTTTGTCATACCTTCTTTATATGCTCTTAATGGTTAAAATATTTACACTTTAAATTTAATCTAATGGTTTAAATTCAATTACTTGAGTCAAATTTTTTAATGTATTGATAAATTTTAGTCATTAAATAAAATCTAAAATGTCTAAATAATATCTTCACCATTAAAAGCACCTAAACAAAATAGGTTCAAAAGGATATTAGCCCAACCCTTTATTCCTAAGCTTAATACTTAAGCATCCCAAATAGTTTCCTTGTTATGGCTCCGTATTATTGTTTAATCAAGAACAATTATTGACATCACAATTATGATACATCACATCACATTAACAAAAAATAAATGTGAGAGTGGAGCTCACATAATAATTTACAATATTACAGTTTTATCCTTAAGATAATAATATTATATTTATTTTGATACATCGTAATTGAGATACAAAGAATAATTGTTAATTCAATTCTTCATTTGAATGCATCTTGAAATTTTAATTTTCCCTACTTTTCTACTCATCAATCAATATTTTATTCCTAAATCAAAGAATGTAGAGGGAAATGAATAGCAGCTCCACAAAACATTTACAAAAATAAACACAAGACAACTTGTTTATTTGATATAAAATAACGAAAATTATTAATTTAGGGAGTAAAGTAGTGAATGTCACGACCCATTTTCGGGACCGCGACCAGCGTACGAGGCGAACCGTCTATAGAAGCCCGGCCCATCTCGCACAAGCCTCAGAGAACAGAAACTACCCAAAGTCATATTTTTAATCGGCTTATTTACCGTATTAAATAATTTAGCAAGGAGATGTTTTTCAAAAATAATATTTCCGAATATATAATTAAAATATATTCGTAATAACAAAATACTAAATAAATAATTTAAATAAATCCGTTAAACATTTGTTTAACAATTGTAAATCCATACTCACTACCCAGTGTGGAGCAACTAACATAACATAATTTAGCACGAACAATAGGGCACTCAATGCACGTGGAAGAACCAAACGACCGTTATCCGCTACCTGAAAAGTGAAGTAGAACAAAGACAAGAAAAATAAAAGGGTAAGCTCCCCTAGTGAGCGGATAACACAAAAGAGCGGCACAAGCGCCTCAAAAGGTTTTGAAAACATTTTCAAAACTACTACAAGCATATATATATATATATATATCCAAATAATATTTTATATATATACACCCGTATATATGTAGTTTGTTTAAAAAAAATCCATTTTGAAACCCTTTCACATACAAAGCAGACAATAAACATTTTCCACAATTTATTAAATGAAGAAATTAAATAAAACATTTAATTTCTCAAATTCGTAATAGCCAAAGCATTTTCATTCAATTACTTTCCCAAAATACCTTTCAAAATTTATATTCGTTTTCTAAAATATTTTAGAGCTAAACTCTAAATACCAAAGTATTTTCAAAATTTAATATCAAAGTATTTTTCAGACTAAATTCCAAAAGAATCTCTAGAGAGAACTTTTCAAAGACATTTTTCAAACTTTTGTTCAAAACATTTTCATATTGAAAACCAAATCTCCTCCTCCTCGAGTTACTCCAACTCGGTATCAGCAAAACAAATCCCAAAAGATTTCTAAGAGTAGTTCCAAAACACTTTTCAAACTTTAATTCAAAACATTTTCATTATGGG
>CAODLS011554426.1:0-10950 GCA_948243855.1 Flueggea neowawraea
GTTCAGGAGAGATGACGGAAAAAACTTGACCTTGAAGGACACTTGTAAGCCTCTACTCATTCCGTGCTTTGACCTAAACAGCTCTGCTCCCTTTGTTTTCTCCCGAGCCGACGCATCAGATTCCCCAAGTTTTAACTTTGAACTTTGGAAAGTCTGCCGCGCCACTTCAGCCACTCCAAGCCTCTTCAAGCCGTTTAACTTAACGTCCGTCGACGGAAAGACCTCTTGCTGCGCCATCGACGGCGGCCTTGTGATGAACAATCCCACGGCTGCAGCAGTTACGCATGTGCTCCACAACAAGCGTGATTTTCCTTCTGTTAACAGCGTGGAGGATTTGTTGGTTTTGTCGTTAGGTAACGGTCCAACGAGTGGTGGATCACTGAGAGAGAGGAAGCTCCGTCATAACGGCGAGTGCTCGACGTCATCGGTCGTTGACATTGTGGTTGACGGAGTTTCGGAGACTGTGGACCAGATGTTGGGGAATGCATTCTGTTGGAACCGTACTGACTACGTCAGAATCCAGGTATTTCTTTTTTCCAATTCAGTTTCAATTCCAACTTTCCAAGGAATTGTTCGGCTGGTTCGAAATATGTGGATGAAACAAATTCGATTGCTTGGAAATTTACTTGTCAGTCCGTCGATATCGTCCTAACAAAAGTTTTTCTTTCTTTTCCGTTTGCTTTCTCAAGTCATTCCCAGTTTCTCCGTTTGATTTTCTAGGTAGCCAAACAGGTTTTCTTATATCTGTTTCGTTATTATTTTGTTAAGTGATTGAAGTTGTGAAATGCATGCGTGCAGGCAAGCGGATTGAGAAGCGAGGAAGTAGTGGGGCCGAGGATGGAGCAGCAAGTGTTGATGGAGAGGGGGGTGGAGACTCTGCCGTTTGGCGGGAAGCGGTTGTGGACGGAAACTAATGGACAAAGAATCGAGAGCTTCGTCCAACGCCTTCTTGCTTCCGGTAAACCTAGCTTGCCTCCCAGTCCATGCCAAGATTCCGCCGTTGCCCCTCTTGCTAACGGCCGTTAGACACTTCTTTTTTTTTCTCTCTTTTCTTCTCTACTTTTTTTTGCATTTTCCTTTTTTTTTTTTGAGTGGGGGGTGGTTAACACTGTGTAAGCTACCTCAGGTTCACTTTATTGTCTGTATGACTGTATCCTTTCGGAGTTTATAGTAGCAGTAGGAGCTAATAATCAACCTTTGGTTCCTGGGAAGTTCTTATTTGACTGACTAGTTAATTAATTACACATGTCAAAAATATTAGTCAATTGCTTCCGCCGAATGCAAAATTTCATTAATTTCCAAACTTTTGACTCTACCGGAGGCACAGTTTGCTAGGCACGTTACTAATTCACCACACATCATAACAATCCAAAAGATTATATACAATTAATTCCATTACTCAGGTAATCTTTATTTGCAGTAGTGGCGTCCATGATTTGCCTTCTTCAACCTACTTCGGTAGGTACGCTGGTGGGTTTGAGAGCTCTATCTATATATATTTCTCACACTCATTAAAACTTGGCATGAGATGGATCCAGTAGTTGTCGTGCATTAGGATGGTCCCTTTTTTTGTTACTTTTTGTTTTCCAAACTTTATGGTATTTCATGAATTAGAAGCCGAAGCCAGATACTTCATATGCTAGGTAGAATATACTCACCACCCCACAGCACATATCTCTGAAGCTGACATTAGGTAAGACAATATTGTGAAACTTAAACAAAGGGTAGTATCTAATTGCCCAAAACGGTTCATAGACTAGCCTAGCCAACCTGGTTGATGTGGACTCAGCCCTGTCAATGAGTTAATTACGTCGGAGTATCCTATGGGGTTTCCACAGCAATTAATCTTGACTTTGTATAAAAATAGAATGATGGGGGACCTCAACTCCGTTTTTTAGCAATGGATTTAAGCGGAAGCAAGTTACATACAATTAAGCGACGATATATTGAGGGGGACCTCAACCCTTTGATTCATGGGACGTATATGTGATTTAACTTCAGTAAATATAAAAATGTTGGTCCTTCTCAACAACCTGCAATTTTTATTCACTTACCTACTCCATGATTTTTACTTTAATTAAACAACACTTATCATGTTACCGTTTATTGCAGTTAAGTTTATTGTTATCCAAGTTATTTTCAATACTGATGGGTCAATAATTTGATTTTCGGGCAAATAAAATGACTATAAAAAAAGCTAGCTATTGTTTATGTTTTAAAAAAAATATAGTGTTAGATTTCTAATGAACTAATTTAGAGAAAAAAATCAGTAGACAAGTTTTAAAAGAAAAGCATGTATATATAATGACAGTAAGACAGGATGCGATCCAGCACCCATAATGGAAGATCTAATTTGTTTTGTTGGTTAGAAAGTGGACATAACCATATGTGCGAGACAAGAGACAATTTGATGCCCATCCCCTTTCTTATTTGCATCTTATTCAAGCCGTTCATATAGGTGCAGAGAATCCCATGCATGGTACAAGGTCTAGTACTGGATCTCCTCTTAGTATGTGAAGTATGTACTGATGTTGGCAACAAAGCATTCATTTCTACATGTTATCAAATTCTGGGTCTTATTGAATAATTGAGTTAATATGTACATCCCTAACAACTCTCTCTTTAAGGCGTTTGTTAAAAATTTACACTGTTTAGTTGTGCATTTAAAAAACTTACTATAATTTTTATTTTGATTCCAAAACATAAATATTTGATTTTCCCCAGTTAATAATCACCCTATAGGCAATTAAGAGCCTAAATTAAATGACTGAATTTTTTTTTTCAAAATTTATGCACAATATACCAGACAAAGCTAAGAACCAGTCAAACATGCATTGATATCGGAATATCAGATTCGGGCTTTTTTTCTAGCTAGGAACAGCTAGCAACAAAGAAAATATAAATCAACGTTTTAAAAGCTCTAAATATACATTTTTAGATGTGATCAAAGATGAATACAATCCATGACCTTTTCAATCGAATTATGAAGCTTTTTCTTAGCTAACTATGTACAAGTCAAGAGGCTTGGAAGCTGTAATTCGTGGTAATGATGGTGCTAATATTATAAATTAAGCATTTGGCTACATATAGAAAACTGCTACTCAGAAACCACCTGAAACCGACAAAATTGAGAAATGGGTCAAACCATTTGGCCCACCCAAATCAATATAAACTTCATCCTAGTCACTCATGGCTTGTCTTTTTATATACACACCATCAACTAATTGCTTATTGAAAAAAAAAAAATCAACTAATTGCTTGATAAATTCATGTGACACGTGGTTCGATGCTCTTTCTGCTTAGTGATTGATTTATTTATAAATTCATAATAATAAACACACTTTTTATTTTAAATATTTTAAAATACAAATATGTTTTTTTATTACTTTCATTATAAGTAAAATTACAAGGTTGATCTTATTTAATATTTTTTTAATTAATTTATTAATTACTAACATATTTATTTAAAGGGCATAAATAAAAAAAACTTATGAAATTAAATAGTTTTAACTACTAAAACTACTATTTTTTTAATTTTTGTAAAAAATAGTTGAGAAAATTACACCCTATGCCTTTTTTTTTATTTTAATTTCACGAATACAACTTAAAACACTATAATATATAATATAAAATATTTTCTATTTTTGATTACAACAATAACACAAATTTTATACAATTTTTTTTCTTTCTCTCTCTCTTCAAACTCACCTCCCTCTCTCTCTCCCCCCTCTATCTCTCTCTTCCTCTCTTCTTCTACATTTTTATTGTTTGCTCTCCACCAATCTGTCCTTCTTTTCCTCCCTTCTCTCTCCTTCTCTGCTTTCTGATTTTACTTTCCCTCTCCCCTTGGCCTCCTCCTTCGATGCTATTCAATTAAAATCTTCATCCCATTTCTTTCGTCTTTTGTCATCGATCTTCCTTTGAGCTCCCTCTGTTTTCCTCCCTCCTCCACCGTGAAACGAATGAGAGTGAGGGAGAGATCGTGATGCAACTGACAAATAGAGAGATTGTGTGACGCAAATGACAATGTGAGAGAGGGAGAGCGACGCAACGACTGAGAGAGAGTCCTTGATGTGGCAGGGGCGGCGGGAGATGAGTGAGAGCGGCGGCTAAGGCTTCTAGAATGGAAGAAGAAGGACTAATCAAACATTTCTAAAAAACTTTGTGTCGTACTCGTTATGTACTCACTTTTCTTCTTGTTTTGATCTAATGTTTTCTTTTCTCGTTATAGAAAAAATCAAAAAAAAAAACAACTTGTACTCAATGTGTGAGCATTTTTTTAGGGAATGTACTTGTTTCTAAACAACTTAAAATATTTACCAATTACAAAATCAGTCTCGTACTCTTAATGTACTAGTTTTGATCTAATATTCATGATTTATTTTCATTTTTCCGACTTTTTACTCCACATGTACTCATTTGTACTCTAATAACAAAGAAAACATAAAGGTTTTGGTTTTGTACTCTATTTTGTTTTGTTGTGCATTTTTTTTTTGTTGTTTGTACTCGTGTTGTACTTCACATGTACTCGATTATACTAGTCAAAAGAGTTTAAGTTTTGTTGTTATACTAATTGTATTCGTATTGTTCTCCACATGTACTCGATTACACTAGTCAAAAGAGCCTTTATTAACACTATTTGTACTCAGATTGTACACTACATGTACTCAGTCTTTGATGGTCAACAGAGCTTTCATAATAATACTTTGTACTCCATATGTACTCCAGTTGTACTATTTCTCATTGGCTTAAATGGTTTGGTCAAAATGCGATCAACAGTTTGACCATGAAGTCAAACTGTTGTATTTTTTAATAGTTTATTTCGTGTTTTCATTTTTTGTTAGTTTTCAATTAGTATTGTATTATAGATTTTTTTTTGTTGCCCATTTTTGTACATCACCCAAAATAGTTAGTGTTTATTATTATAGAACAGAGAGAGAAATAGTTTTTGTTCGTTCACTCGTGATTAAGCAATGAATGTAGCTGCTCTTAGGCTACTTTTTAAGGGTCGTTTGGTTTTTTCCTCTCATGTGTCATGCTTCTCACATCATTTAAAAATTAAGATTAATAATTATTTATAAACACATTATTTTCAAACTATTAAAACAACGTATTTTCAATAGCAAAAATATAAGAATCAATGAGATCACCAGAGTAAACAATACCTCATCCGAATGAACCTGAGAATTGGCTGATGGTTACTTATGGATACATTTTGATGCAGTTTCACAAACATTTATCTTGAAGTTGCAGTTTCTTGGATTTTAATCTTACAATTTACGTACTTTTTGCATTTCATTTGTCTATAACGTGTTTAATCCTTTTGGGAAGTCGTAATTAAGACGTTAACCTCTTTTATCTCAAGATGAATCATTGCCAAAACAAATCGGGATAAAGGAATAAGCCAAAATATTCCCATCAAGAAACTGTAGAACATTAAAGAATAGATAGCTCTATAGTAAAAGCAGGCATATCCTGCCTCATGAAAAACTCCAACTCTAGCTTTACCTGACAATATATGGTTAATAAAGATTAACCGTAAAGCTTGTCGCGTGCATTTGGATCTTCTTTTTTAATTGTGGTCTTGATGATAGGTTAATTTGTGGGCTTTGCACCCAATTTGATATCAATTGCTACTTTTACTTTTGTCCCCTTTTAAAGGCGGTTGCCAATTATTCCGTAAGACTGGGGGAATCCGTTTATATATGTTCCTGATCATTGAATTAATGTCCATAGCGTCTTGAAAATAAACCAATATTTAAGTACGTTTATAGTAAACCCATTATAATTTAAAGTTTTGGAAAGTAGTAGCAAGTGGGCAACTCCAAGCAATGCAAATTGTTAACTAATGTTCATATACAGTGCACACCATAACAATGGTTACACTTGTGAGTGGTGCAAAGTTGTTCATGATTTAGCTTAATGTTGAGGTGATAAGTTGTGACCACTTAGTGTCTCGTCATCACTAAATGTAGCTTGTTTCTTGAATTAAGACCCAAGTAAGATTGGAGTGCTGGTGTAAGATTCAAGTGATGTAGTGGCAGGACATCTATCAAGAAATCATAAGATTAATTAAGACCCAAGTTATACTCTTAAGAATCCTAACCATTTCCACTACTCCAAGCATTGAAACTACCTCCTTTTCCAACCTTTTTGTTTGCTAACTAAATAACTTGTTTTCTTCTCATAATTGAGCATTGGTGTAATATATAGGATTCTACGTGCAATGTTAGTGATATATATGCGCTGAAAAATTTAATGGCGCCGCTGCGCCTGCGCCCGCACAATTTGCGGCTAACCCACGCTTGCTTATGCTAAAAACCAAAGTCATGTTTAAATCAATTACTCAACTTTTTTTTTTTGTGGTTTGTCCCATTTATTGTTGCCTTTAGTTTGGTGTGACCGTAGTGAATAGTGATTAGTCTGTCCAAAATAGCATTGTTTAAGCTTATACCTTTTTTAACAGTTCACTAATTCATCCCTTTAAATTAATCTAGACCGCATTAATTACGGATACGTCTGTTCATGGCTTAATGATTCAAAATATTTCGTTTTCTTTTACCTTGTGTTACAATACCTAGATCTAATTTGAAAGTTGTACTTGTCTTTCTTTTTTTACAACGCAATATCCAATCTATTTGTTGATTAAATTTAAAATTATTTGAAATAACGATTAGTTGTTAAATTTTTTCCAGTCTCTTAATAAAACACATTTATTGTAAGTATGTTTAATCAATATCTTACATATTAACATTTTTAATGTTTGAAATTTAAAAATATACAACATTTAAGAAAAAACTTTTTTTGATAAGTTTTTTATTAAAAAAATCTTACCTATACAATTTTCAAAGTTCGAGATGTATATAATGATTTAAAAATCCGAAAATTTTTCATTCAAAATGCAAAAGTCAACATACTTTTAGTCATCAATTCTTTGTTCATTATACAAAGTTTGATTACTATAAGGGAGTTATATATAAAAAACGGATCCAAGGGTGGTCATGGGTCTCATGATTCCGATGTCAACAGAATCCCATATATATAGTTTTATTATAATAAATTTTAAGTCTTTAAAATTTTTAAAAAATAATTAAGTCATTAATTTGATCATCGTTTCTTCCTTCAGTCACTAAAGTCGCTGTCAATTTCTGTGACACTCTTTAGAGGTGCCTCTGATTGAAAATAATCCCGAGTCCGTCATTGCTATATACTGTTATAATGTTCTTTCTTTTACAATATTTTTTTAAAACAAAATTTTCTTTGCAATACCGAGTGATTATATAGATGCAAACGAAATAAACAAAATCTTGAACGGATTTGAGTTATTGAGTGGAGCCCGAACATTATATGGAGTTGGCAGCAGCACATTGACATCATTTCACGCCTCCATTCCTCCATGTCCTTAGATCTCCCCTGCACATGCGCTTAGTTTAATTCTATCTCCCTCGCAAAACTAGTTAATTATTTTCATTGACATGCACACTACCTCATTCGGGTTTTATAGATTGCAAACAAAAAGATAACTTTGTGTCTTTTTTCGAATGTTGTAGATTGTGTTCAAAAAAAATCTTATTGAAGTAACCACTATGTTCAAAATTTCGTTTAATTAAGCAAAATGAGGTAACAAACAATTTTTTTTTACTTTTTTATTTTCCTCAGTTATATATGGTCACTTCAAAACGTTATTATTATTACTATTAATCTTTTGCCAATAATAATAACAATACTAATAAGAATTGTCACGGTAAGAAAATAGTCGTGCATGTCAGCTTGGTTTGTCATTGTTGATAACTTTTTGCCGTGGAAGTAGCTAAAATCCACGAAATGATGAGACATGAATGGTTAGGGTTTCGTTTCTTTTGCACAGAACAAATGGAGTCTGTATTTTGTAAGAGACAGGCAGGAGAATTTTCAGAACCAGTCGACATGCAGTGTCACGAGAGATTCCGGGTAAATCAGTAATCCACAAGAACACGACTCTAATTTTCGCTTTTCAATTTCTCCACATAGCATTGTTTTCAATGATCTACTCCACACGTATATTTTTCTTTCCAACTATCCATATTTAATTTTTAAAGGCTTCAACGCACAAAGTATTTCGTTAAAATAATAATATGGACTTCAACTTGCTTTGGAAAGAGCCAGGGGAGGAATATACATATGAGTGATGTCAATATATATGTGGACATCTCACGTGAAATATATAGCTAAGAAATTAATATATAATGCATATACACGTAACCCGCAATTAACAGAAATGTCCACGCAGTGATGTCCTAAACGACATGGAAAAGAAGAGATTTAAATAGTTTTGGTAGTGAATGCA
Source organism: Flueggea neowawraea (assembly GCA_948243855.1). Taxonomy (NCBI): domain Eukaryota; kingdom Viridiplantae; phylum Streptophyta; class Magnoliopsida; order Malpighiales; family Phyllanthaceae; genus Flueggea; species Flueggea neowawraea. The sequence goes on from CAODLS011554426.1 coordinate 8,327, forward strand.
AGGTTAATTAAACTACCTTAAGATATCACAACAATATTTGCTGCGCATATACACTTGGCACACAGGCACGTATATGGGCATCCGATTTCTATATGTGACTCCGCCTGCATGATCATGTTTTACTAATATTTTCGATCAGATGATCATTAAGCTGATACAATAATATTAATTATTCTCTATCGTTGATTTCAAAAAAGAAAAAAAGGAAATCTGTCGTTGATCGTTCATATCCACTTGATACTTATTTCTTTTTAAGTAATATAATTTGACACCTGGTTTTATTTAGATTCGTTAATTGTTTGGCTCTACTGAAGGTTTTAAAATACTCTTTTTCACGTCTGATTTGCACGCAGTTTCTGGTCTCGCATCTTTGTAATTAAACAAGTGGTGATTCAACACAAATATGCATATTCAAATATTAATACTAGAGCTGCAGCGTTGCCTCAGCAGTAAGGCAACTTATAATAGTACTATATATAGCCTAGTACTAAAAGTAGGACATGGGCTAGTTGTTTCAAATGTTGATAATTAATTATATATCAGTCAGAATATGATTTGAAATCCACAACACACGTGTAATATTGATTTGTGAAGTACATATAAATCTTATTTTCTTCTCTGTTGCCGTGGTCTCGTGAGTCACCGGTCACATGCATACGGAGGTTAGTACGCGATAGGAATAGATTGTACATGGCCAAACTTGAATTTGCCTTGCGAATTAGAATGGGACTGAATCTTTAGAAACCAGCCAACCAAAATCAGCTCTAAATTAGGACCGGTATTTTGTTGGTCGGTGTGGTTTAGGCTTGAACCAAAAAGAGGAAAAAACAATTTTTTTTTTAAACATTCATGTGTAGACTGTAGTATAACAATTTTGATGAACTAATTTAAATGAATAAAAATGAAAAAAAAAGGAACTTGAACCATTTGAACCTATCAAACTGACTCGGACAAAACCAAAAGAGAACCGAAGCACCCAGGACTAGTTTTGGCGGTTTAGTTGTTGACCTAGAATTGGTTGTTCCGAATTGTGAGAAAGTCTAGTCCTGACCGGCAAATCGAAACTAGATGGATGGTTCTCAATTAGGATGAGCCCACAATCAAAAGAAAAGCAGGCCCATAACTAAAAGAAAGGCCCATCACGGAGAGGGTTCCAATTTAGAAATTCAGAGAACGCGGGAATACCATTCACGAAATAGTTAAATTATAAAACTAGAATGGCGGGATTTTTAAGTTACCGCCTTCCCCTCCATTTTCAATGACAAAAATATTTACCTCTATCTCTTAATTTCACCCAACAACACCCACTCACAGTCTCACACCCCTTCCTCTTCCCAAATTACCCTCTCTCTCAATCCTTGCTTTCCGGTATCCCGTCCATTTTCCCTTATGGATCGCCGCTCTAACACCTCCACGAACAGGAGGAGCTTGAAGCGGAAGCTTGAGCAAGAATTCGAGGAAGGTAGAGCAGATCGCAAGGTTCCGATCACCGCTTTTGACGACGAGCCTCATCATGATCTTGCCGGTGAGATTCGAGCTCAAGTCGATATCCTCAACTCATCCTTCTCTTCCGCCGAAGCAGATCGTGCCGCCGCCAAACACGCCGCTCACTATCTCTCTCAGCTTGCCAAGAGCGGTATTCGTATATTTCATGTTGCCTCTTTTTGTTTACTGGTGAATTTTGATGTACTTGATTCATTTCTGTGGTGCTTGATTGGCGATTTTCGATGTGCTAAGACTTGTGCGTTTGCAGAGGAAGACGTCGATCTGATTGTGGAATGTGTTTCAGTGCCTGCGTTGGTAATTCATCTTGAGGCACCGCCTCTTTTAAAAGGTCAAAGTGATCCAATACCCTATGAGCACGAGGTTGAGAAAGAAAGTGCTTTAGCGCTTGGACTTCTTGCTGTCAAGGTTCTTTTTCTCTTCAGTTTTGCTTTTTTTTGATAAATTCTTTTGCTGGGATAAAAACTTACCATCAGGTGGTTCATATGTTAACTGCCAGTTTTCAGTTCTTTATCGCTTAATGAGTGAATCCTGCCATCGCCAATTGATGTTGAAGTTGGTAGAATTTGATTGAATTTACATAAGCTTATTCCAAAGAGGAGATTTTTTTTTGTGAATTTTGTTACTGAATTTGAAATATTTGTCAACAGGATGCGGCTATATGTGTAATATTAATGTGCTGAGAATTAATAACCAATTTCTGCTACATTATTCTTAATTTCTCTGTTCTTGGCTCTTTAATAGCCAGAACATCAACAACTTATTGTAGATGCTGGAGCTCTACCCCATTTAGTAAGCTTGTTGAAGAGGAATGACAAGAGTAGTAATAATTCTCGGTCCCTGAACGGGGTTATTAGAAGAGCAGCTGCTGCCATTACCAATCTTGCTCATGACAATAGTAGAATTAAGACACTAGTCAGGTACTCTTTACTGGCATATTCTTGTTCTGATGATTGATATCTTTCCTTCCTGATGTTGTCGACAATTTATCCAGAACTGAAGGGGGTATTCCACCTCTTGTGGAACTGCTTGAGCATATAGATGTGAAAGTGCAGAGAGCTGCTGCAGGGGCCTTGCGAACTCTTGCATTTAAAAATGATGAGAACAAAAGTCAGGTAGAC
>CAODLS011554693.1:0-13290 GCA_948243855.1 Flueggea neowawraea
CTCGATTGCACATGCACGAAACAATGTTGGAATCGATGGGCTAACATCAATCAATTCAATAATAAACAATATAAATCATAATTGAATCACAATTCCATGAATCAATTGAATGAATAACAAAATCCCAACAATCACATAATCAATCTAGGGTTCATCACATCTAAGTACACAACCAAATCAATTCATGATTATAGAGAGAGAAACAACAAAATACAGGGAAAAGCTAGAGAGAGAAGGATAACCCATGTCGAATACTTCAATCCTTCGCATAATCCCTTCGTTCTTGATGCGAATTGAGTCCTCCTTGAAGCTCCCACATTCTTTGACCCAAAACTAGTGTCTTTTCTCTCTGAAAGTCGGCTCCCCCCAATTGATTCCTGAAACCTGCCATGGTAGTGCCCAACCAATCTCCGTCCGTGTCCATCAATAAACACTCAAAACCGCGGCTAGCATAAGACACAAACACGGCATCCAGTCCGTGTCCTACCCCATTATGTCTGTGTCTTGAGAAACCTATCCGTGTCTTGATTGTTTAAGTTCTAGGCTATCACATGGTCTATGTCATGGCTGTGGACGTGCCCATGTCAGTGGGCAAGTCCACGGCCGTGGAAGTCATTTTCCTATTCGTGTTTCTTCAGTTCTTCACAGTTTTGCATGTCCAAGCTTTCCAAGGTCGTGACTTGCTTCCATGTGACCGTGTCTTGCTCCCTAAGCCTCAATTATCATCTTTCAAGCTCCGTTTCAACTTGCTTTCATTCCCTATCATCAAAACATCATCATTTGACCTGAAAAACATAATATAAAACGTAAAAGCACCAGAACTTATGACAAATGCTCAATTTGTATTTAAAACCATATGGATTCAACCACATAAATATGTATAAATAAGCATTTATCAAACTACCCCATACTTAAGTTTTTGCTTGTCCTTAAGTAAAGGAAGAATGAACACAAGGGAAAAACTTTTCAATCAAATCCTCTCAACGGTGGCATGGAACTTCACATTAGATGTCAACAAAAATAAACTGAGTATTAGAGAATCTAAGAGATGCATACATCACTATTTAATTTAAATCGGGGTCCCAAACCACACACGAGTTAGAGCTTAAAGCCAAAGTAGTCGATTTGACTCGATCATTCATTCAAGTCATTGATTCAATTTAACCATAAAACATTAAAGCATAAGACATCTACGTGCCTCTTCTTAACTACTTTAGGCACTGTTTCACTGACCTTCAGTGCATCACGTGACTCTTTCTTGTTGGGTATCTGCACCACACCAGACCAAACAACCTCTGTAATAGAATGTGAGTCAGAATGGTGTTGGACCTTAGAGTCCTTAATTTCACACATTTATCTTCAACTCTAAGGGTCAACACCCGATCATAAACATCAATGATGGACTTAGAAGTAGCTAAGAAAGGGAATCCTAGGATCAATGGTGTTTCCAGACTACTCATCATATCAAGGATCATAAAATCAACAGGAAATGTTAAACCTCTTACCCTAACCACTACATTCTCTACAATGCCTCTAGGATGCACCATAGATCTATCGGCTAAATACATCGGCACCCTAGATGGTGTGAGTTCTCCTAAGTCCAAATTTTCAAATAAATAAGAAGACATCACATTCACACTAGCTCCTAAATCAGCTAATGCATTATCAATAGGTAAACTACCAATATAAAGAGGGATAAAGAAACTCCCTGGGTCCTTTGATTTCGCAGGTAGTTCAGGTGACGTCTGAGGTAGATCAACATTCTTTTCCTTCTGTCCATCCTTAACCACAGGTGATGGTTCTTTAGGTTTGGCGGTTAGGTTCTTTTTGGTATAGGATGCAACTTTTGCTTCCTTCCTATTGAAGAGTACCGCAGGATATGGAATTCGAGGCATGTACTCGTGAAACACCCTCTTTGGCTTAACCCTTTTTACCATATTAACCTCTATATTCTTCTTCAGAGCCTTTTCTTCTTTCTTGCACCCATCCCCACCACTCACAAAGATAGCTTTTACATGCTCCCTCAGGTTTATTTCAATGTTGCTCGGCAGGGAGCCCAGTTGCCTTTCAGATAGCAGCTTAGCTATCTGACCAACTTGACTTTCCACATTGTAGATAGATGCATCCAAATTTTGAATTGAAGCCCCCTTGTTTCATTAATGTAGTCTCTATCTAGGTGAACCACTTTTCTGAGGTCTTAATGTATTTGCTCATTAGCTCTTCAAAGTTGGGCTTCACTATTTGTTGTGCTTGCTGAAAACCAGGTGGGTAAGTCTATCTTTGCTGATTCGAACCTCCTCATGAAAAATTCGGGTGATTTCTCCACCCTGGATTATAAGTATTACTGTAGGGATTATTCTGAGGATGACTCCTATGCCCCACACAACTTATATTTTCCATGCTCTCATGAGTTCCTAAATCCTTAACATAAGCTGCCTGCTTTGCTCCAGAGAATCCATCAATCTTCTTGCCTAGAGCCTCAACCTGAATAGCTAAAGCAGTCATCGCATTCACACCATATACCCTTAGTGGCTTTACTGGCTTAGAGCGTTCTGTATGCCACTGGTAGTTGTTCATAGCCATCTCTTCTATTAGTTCCTGCACAGCCTCTGGTGTCTTATTATTCAGGTGTACCTCCTACTTCAACATCAATCATTTGTCTAGTCTTATGGTTCAAACCATTGAAAAACGTTTGAACCTGTAGCCAGGTCGGTAACCTATGATGCAAACATCTCCTCAACAACTCATTGAACCTATCCTATGTATCATAGAGAGACTCAGACTCAATCTGTATATAAGAAGAGATGTCATTTCTGAGCTTTGCAGTCTTGGCAGGTGGGAAGTATCTCAGCAAAACCTTTTCTGCCATCTAATCCTAAGTAGTTATCGAACCCCTCGGCAGAGAATTCAGCCACTGCTTTGCTCTTCCTTTTAGTGAGAAAGGAAACAGCCTCAACCTTATTGCATCATTGGTGGCCCCATTGATCTTGAATGTATTGCAAATTTTAAGAAAATTGGCCAAATGAACATCCGGGTCCTTATCGTGCAACTGCTCAAACTGAACAAGCTGCTGCAACATCTGAATAATGTTGGGCTTAATTTCAAAGTTGTTGGACGCCACAGCTGGTCTCATAATGCTAGACTCAGTCCCCATCAAATTCGGCCTAGCATAATCTGACATAGTCATCAACTGAAATGTCGAATTGGCCTGAACAACCCTGCCGGGAGGTTGTTCTCTCGAAAGTTGATCATTACCCTCAATTGCTTCCCTTTCCTTGTCTATCTCCTCTGCTCTTTCTTTGAGCATTTGTCTAAGGTTTTGTAGTGTTGTTCGTTCAATCTCAAGGTATGTTGCAACTAACCCAGCAGGATTTTCTCCGATCATAAACTAATAAAAACCTAAAGAAAACAAACAAAAACAAACCAAAACGTAATTCCGAAAAGACATACAAAAGAAAACAAGAAAAGGAACAATGAAGTACAAAAAACAAAAATAATAAAATAAAATAAAACAAAAGCAAAATGGCTAGATTAATACAGTACACGTTTTCCTAATATCCTAGTCCCCGGCAACGGCGCCAAAAACTTGGTATGGTCGTTGGCCTACACCTAAAGACTAAGGCAAGTGTACCTATCGTCTGCAGCCAGTGGACCCTCGAGTACCGAGTGTCATATCTCTCAGAGACTATAATTATTAGCTACTCACTCTCTCTCTATTATCTAGCCGACAAATTAATTGATTTAGAATATATAAAATAAACAAGAACAAGCGCAAACTCAACTTAAATGATAAATCAAATGATGGGAAACGACACATAGACGTTGAATCCCCCTAGAATGAATTAAGTGACAATGACTCGTTATTTAAACAATTATTTAGGCAATTGGACCATGGAAATTCCTATGATTTATTAACCTCTTTCTTGAGTTAGCTAACGCCTAACGACTAGGTTGATTGACCGAGATCTCTTCCTAATTAAAACCCCTATTGTTGCTTTATCGGCCTGTGAATTTTTCTATTAGGTTTGACCCTAATCCGGAGGATTTATGTCGACCTATATCTAGGTTTGCATGCAAATCCTCTCAATTATGAATGATCTATCATACACAGGACCTTTCGATTGCACATGTATGAATCAATATTGGAATCGATAGGCTAGCAATAATCAACTCAACAATAAACAATATAAATAATAATTGAGTCACAATTCCATAAATCAATTGAATGAATAACAAAATCCCAACAATTTCTTAATCAATCTAGGGTTCATCACATCTAGGTACACAACAAAATCAGTTCATGATTATAGAGAGATAAACAACAAAATACAGGGAAAAGCTAGAGAGAGAAGAATAACCCATGTTGAATCCTTCAATCCTTCATGTAATCCCTTCATTCTTGATGCCAATTGAGTCCTTCTTGAAGCTCCCACATTCTCTGACCCAAAACTTGTGTCTTTTCTCTCTGAAAGTCGGCTTCTCCTTAATTAAATCCGAAACCCGCTTAAATAGGTGAAATATGGTGTCTGGGATAAGACATGGGCACGGGTACAGTCGTGCCCAACCAAACTCTATCCGTGTCTTGCAATTAACACTCAAAACTACGGCTGGCATAAGACATAGACACGGGATCTCGTCCGTGTCCTAACCCCATTATGTCCGTGTCTTGAGAAACATGTCTGTGTCTTGATTGTTTAAGGCTCTAGGTTATCACACGGTCTATGCCACGGCTGTGCCCATGTCCGTGGGCAAGTCCACGACCATGAAAGTCATTTTCTTGTCCGTGTTTCTTCAGTTCTTCACTGTTTTGCATGTCCAAGCCTTCCGCGGTCGTGTCTTGCTTCCATGTGACCGTGTCTTGCTCCCCAAGCCTCAATTATCATCTTTCAAGCTCTGTTTCAACTTGCTTTCCTTCAATTCATCAAGACACCATCAATTAACCTGAAAAACACAATATAAAGTATAAACGTACCAGAACTCATGATAAACGCTCGATTTGTATTTAAAGCAATATGAATTGATGCACATAAATATGTATAAATAAACGTTTATAATTAAGCACATAAACTCTTCTTCTGTGTGTGCAGTTCTTTAGTTCCTGTGCGGTACACCGAGTTCTACGTGTATTGACGTGTCTCCAAAGATCATACCTTGATTTCTCACGTGACCGTGTCATAGAATATTCAAATTTCAAACTTCGAGAAACGTCTTGATTTTGTCAGATAGTACATCTCATCCTCGTCTACGTGCTTAGCATGCCTTGCTATGTGCGTAGATCTTTGTGCTCTCTTGACATCATCTGAATTTATATCAGAGAATATTCCCATCTAAAATTCTGGGACACTGCAATAGAATTTGGCTTCATCTCAGTTGGATTTCATCTTCGTCTACGTACATTGAGCACTTTTCTACATGCGTAGCATAGTCTTTCCAAAGATGTCTCTTTTACTTTTCTACGCTTACATTACTAATGTAGAACATGACCAGGCTTGTCTGGTGCGTTCTTCTTAGTTTGCCATATGAAACTGTCTACGTGCATAGACCAATATTCAACGTGCGTAGAATCAAATGGTAATCAAACCAGTAGATATCTCTTATTTACTACGTGCATTGGTCCTTGTACAAAGCACACAACATCTATTTGGATCATTCTGCCAACTGATATAATGCATCTACGTGCATAGCACTTCCTTTTAAGTACATAGAGCTTGTTTTACGTGCATTTTATTTTCTTCTGCGCGCATAATGTCAATTCTGGAAATCTCATATATGATCAACGTGCATTGGTCCTGATTCAAAGTTCTTAGATCACCCTTCAATGTGCTTAGAGGGTTGTAGAACGTGCATAACTTAAATATTTCAATTGTTTTGTTAAATCATCAAAATTCAAGAGTTTACATATTAACCAAAATTGGTTCAACATTCTCCCCCTTTTTGATGATGACAAAATATTGAAAGAGTTTGCACTCCTCCTTAATCAATGCACCTGTTTTTAAATTTTTAAAGACAATTTGAACAAAATATTTGATCAAGGTTGTTAAGCCTTGTCTGATTGTTAGTACACAATTTTTAATCAGATTGTATATCATATATAAGAGCATATTATAACATATATCAGAGCAATTTATGTCAAATATCAAGGAAGATAAGAATATCATATACGAAACAAAAAACTCAAACAAACTCTTATCAAAATTTCTCCCCATTTTTGTCATAATCAAAAGCAATAGAGATAGATAAAGCAGAAATGATAAGAACAAGGGAACACGAAGGAAATTTCTCATTATGAAACAGATTTGGATATATATACAAAGAGTACAACTATGATGCAAAAATGAATGCATGTGAACAATGTGGATCCAAGGCGTGGGATAATTACTTTGTTGAAGTGGAAGGCTCATAGTCATGATTCTGTAGTTCATGTACTACTCGAGAAAGAACTGCTACTGTATCTTGCTCAGATAAAGTTGGTGCAGTCTCACAAATAGTGTGTTTGACTAGATAGGTGCAGAACAACAGATAAAAAATGGATTATTCTTCCTCATCATCATCAGATAAGTCAATTAGTTCTACAAATAAAGGCATACTGGCTAATTTGGCTCACTCATGCTCTAGCAATTTTTCCAGCACCCTGATTCTTTTCTGATGAGCTCTATCATGTGCAATGTTAGTTGGATTGATAGCTGGTTCAGGTTCTGGAATTTGTTGAGGTGGAGGACCTGATAGAGGAAATGGAAACCCCCAGTTTGAAGAGTCACTAGAATCACTGGATTCAGACTCAGAGGATGATGATGCCTTGAAATCTGGGCTGGCAAACTTTTGCATAAATTCTTCCCTCATCGTCTTTAACTGGTTGAGATCTTTGTAAATACTTGATCAGCGTTGAGAGGATGAGGAGGGATGTGATTTTGTTGCTTTGAATTTCTGCTCAGAAGGCACAACGGTAGGAATCGCAGTTGTAGTTCTTTCCTCTTCTATTGTCATTTCAGTTTCAACGCTTGCATCTACTACTAGCTCATCAAAATCATCTCTGGCCTCTGCCATTAGCACCTTAGACACCGGTTGTTCCTCTTCTATTTGCACATCAGGCTTAGGTAGTTCCCCTTCCATTAGCACTTCAATTTCAAAATGTGCCTCTTCCATAACCACTTCAGGTCCAACAGTTGGTTCGTCAGCATTTTCTTCCTCAGTATGAGCCTCATCCATATCCGGCTCACTTATATCAACCGGTTCAAGTTCGATTCCATCTGATTTTTCTTCCAATCTTCAAAAATATATGATGGATCCTCCTGAATTTTGATACCTTCAGTTTCAAGCTCAACGATTATAGGAGGAGGATCATCATTCTGTTCAAAATCAAGGGACTCATCATCAGGTTCACCATAAAGATGAAGAATCTCTCGTGCTTGCTCAATTGTCATTTCGTTTTCCTTTTTTTCCTCTGTTTTCTCAGCTGGAAGCTCTTGAGGACTAGGAGTAGGCACTCGTGGTGAGGAAGCAGTTGCTCTTTCAACTTTGAGACTCTCCAAGGTAGTGAAATCTGCTTGAAGTAAATTGATCACTGTTTCAAATTATGCTCCAGTCTCAGCTTGAAATGCTTCCACTCAGCCTAATTCTAGCATAGTTCTCCTCAGCCCTTTGTGATCCTTCCCCTGTTTCTGGTTCAGATTGAGCCTCGGCCTCAGGTTGTGTGTCAGCCTTCCTCTGCACTTTCCTCTTCTCTTCAGACATTTTTCTTACGAAAATCATCTCATCTGGCTTCGATTTTCTAGATTCATCTCTCTTGTGGAGCATTTCATTTTCTTCTATGATATAAGGCTGGAAAACGTATCCTCTTTCAACTGTTCTATACAAATCTAATGTTCCTAAGAGATTATGTTATGATTTTCCTCAATTCAATCACCTGCCGAGAGTCAAAGCCATCCAAATTTAATTTGAAAAATTGAAAAATTTGAGTGAGATGACTCCCAAATGGCATGCTCTCTTCTCATTGCTTGTTTGAAGCTGCAAATGTAGGAAGATTGAAATTCTTTACCTTGTCTAATATCCAGTTGGCGACCACCCAGGAAAAGTTAACTTGTTTCGTTTTCATCAGCATATACATGGTGATTTCATCCTGGTTGGTAAATGGAGATTGAGTGTGTGACTTTGGTTGAAGGATTTTGGTAGATGCTGTATGAACCATCTTCTACTTTATTCCAAAGTCATTCTGGTCCAGCAACCTAACTTTCTTGTCTAGCTTCAACTGATCAAACATATATTCTCGGCTTTTGGTGGTGTCAACCACAATCATATTTCCTTCCATATCAACATGCTCTTTGACGCCCTTCTCACGTTTGACTCTGACTCCAACAAGAGGTAATCTGAATAATTGTTGAGTAGCCTTTCAACAATGAAAAATTCAACACCATTTACTCTACTTTGTACTCCAAATGTTTGATAGTATAGAATGTCTTCAACATCTTCATTGATCCATTGCCGAGTGTTGGCGTAAAATTCTCTGATCAACTCTGGGTAGAATTTTGATGCCTCTACGCAAAATTCTCTTACTCCAAACCGATGGAAATCTTCCTCAAGATCCAGACCTCCCTATTTGAGAGACCAAAAATAAAAAAACTTTGGAATCTGAGAACTTGACGTGCTGTAAATGTGTGAATATCTTAACAGCTTTACCATCTACAAATCTTACCGAATCAAATTCCTCGTCCATCATTGTCTCTTTCTGCTTCTTTGATGTCTTAGAGGGAGAAGAGACTAAAATAGTGGATTTTGTGAAATTTGATTGGTACTTCGAGCTTCTGGGTCTCTTTACTCCTCTTGATGCTCTCCTTTTTCATATTTCTTTTGGGTATCATGAACCATCTTTTTTTGAACCTTAGATTTTTTCTTTGGTGCCATTTGAACAGTTGCTGCTATGCGAGTTGTGGGAAATAGAGAACGTACGGTGTATTAGGGTTTTGTATTTCGAGGAAATTTTGAAATTTGTGAGTGGCTTTGAGAGTTTGGAAATAAAGGAGATGTGGTTTTGGTGGAGAATGAGATTTGAGTTGAGAGAACAAATTGTTGAAAAATATGTTAGGGTTTGGATTTGAAGTGAATTGAGAAGCTGTGATTTAGCTTTTTATTAAGGGGTAAAAGCACCTACGTGCATAGACGATCATACTACACACGTTATTTATAAGTTGGTGAAGACCTATGTACATAACATATTCTACAATGCACATAGATATGGATTTGGGTAAAACTGTTGAGACATGGAGGGTTAAATTTAATGTTCACAACAACATGATCTACGCACACTATATAAGCAAAATGGCCTTTACGTACCTTGTTCCATTTTACGTACATTGAACCATCCTTCAGTTTGGACATGGTGCACATAGAAGGGTAATATGTGAAGCCTTCTACGTCCCTTACACATCTTTCTACATCCGTAGATTTGCAACCTTTGAACCTAGTGCTATTGCCTTGTTCTTTAAGTGCCTTATACTTAGTACAATGCATTTAGAGCTATCACACTTAAAGTTCCATAATTGATTCCATTCTCGACAATGCTCACAGTATGACATATAATGCGCACAGTACAACCCCAGACAACTTTCAGTAGATAACCATAATCATCTACGTACATATCACACTTTCCAACGTGCATAATACGGATCCAGAAATTTTTCTACAGAGGAACATATTGTTCTATGTACATAGAACTACTTCAATGCACTCAGTAGCCAAAATTGATACACTCAGATACATTTGACCATCAATAGCGTGCGTTATACCATCTTCAATGTGCACAGTACATTTGCAGAAACCATTTAGAAACTCATACCTTTCAATTTCAATGATCTCACCTTACACAAGGATCATTTTACTTTATATGTATGCATGAATGCAAATGAACACAAATTCTACACAAACAATCAAAACTCATTCAAATCACACATACCAATTTTCCTATGTATAGACCCAAAATTCTTTTCGTCAAAAAGTTTTGGTAAAATATTAGCAAGCTGATCAGTTGTAGAAACAAATTCAAGTTCAATGTTACCCTTGAGAATATGATCACGAATAAAATGATGTTTTATATTTATGTGCTTTGTCCTTGAACGTTGGATTGGATTTTGAGAAATATTGATAGCACTAGTGTTGTCACACTTAATTAGAACCTTTGAAAATGAAATTTCAAATTCCAAAAGTTGTTGCTTGATCCACAAAATTTGAGCAACGCAACTACCAACTGCTACATATTCAGATTCAGTAGTGGAGAGTGCAACACAATTTTATTTCTTTGAGAACCAAGACACTAGTGCATTGCCTAAGAATTGGCAAGTACCATAAGTGTTTTTCCTGTCTAATTGGCTTCCTGCATGATCAGCATCACTATAACGAATAAATCAAAGCAGTCATTTCTCGGATACCATAAACCTACATTCTTAGTACTAATCAAATATCTGAAGATTCTTTTTACAACACTCAAGTGTGACTTCTTTGGACTAGATTGAAAATGTGCACATAGACATATACTGAAGATAATGTCTGATCTACTTGCAGTAAGATAAAGGAGAGATCCAATCATACCTCTATAAAACTTTTCATCTACTCCTTTTTCTTGCTCATCTTTGGTGAGTTTGGTTGTAGTGCTAATAAGAGTTGAAGCAATTTTAGCATTCGTCATTCCATATGTCTTCAACATATTAGTGATATTTGCTTTGATTGATGAAGATGTCATTCTTCATCTGCTTGATTTGCAATCCAAAAAAGTGGTTAAGCTCTCCCATCATAATCATTTCAAACTCCTTTTGCATTAACTTTGAAAACTCATCACACAAAAATTCGTTAGTAGCACCAAAAATTATGTCATCAATATAAATTTGTACTAAGAATAAATTACCATTTTTATGCAAAGAAAACAGAGTATTATCAACTTTACCTCTACCAAAACCATTATTTAACAGAAATTGACTCAACCTCTCATACCAAGCTCTAGGAGCTTGCCTTAAACCATAAATAGTCTTTTTTAATCTATAGACATGATTTGAATGGTGGGGCTCAACAAATCCAGTGGTTGTTCCACATAAACCTCCTCCTTGATATATCCATTCAAGAAAGCACTCTTCACATCCATTTGGAGCAACTTGAAGTTCTTGAAGCATGCATATGCACAGAGAATTCTGATTGCTTTAAGTCTTGCCATCGGAGCGAAAGATTCTTCGAAGTCTATGCCTTGTTCTTGTAAATATCCCTGAGCCACTATCCTTGATTTATTGGCAACCACTTTTCCTTCTTCATTCTCCTTATTTTTTAATACCAATTTCGTTCCAATTACCACGACTTCATCTAGTCGTGGTACCAACTCCCACACCTTATTTCTTTCAAACTGATTCAGCTCAGCCTGCAAGATAAAATACAGTATTCGTCATTTAGAGCTTCACCAATTTTGTTTGGCACAACCTAAGAGATGAATGCAAAGTTTACAGCTTCTTGTATAGCTGATATGGTTGTGACTCCCTTAGATGCATCTCCAATGATAAGATCCTTTGAGTGTGACTTGGCGTATCTCCATTCCTTAGGCAATTCTCTGGTTTTCTCATCTTTCAACTCGTCATTGCTTGGCTGTGTGCAGTCATTAGCTTCATATTTTCACTTTAGATCAGTTATCATGTCTTCAATCTCTAGACTACAATCATCATCATCGACACTTCTTTGTACAGAGTTATTAGTGTCATAAAAATAACATGTATAGACTCTTCAAATTTTTTAAGTATTTTATTATACACTATATATGCTTTAGAAATGGATGAATATCCGAGAAAGATACTCTCATCTAATTTAACATCAAATTTTCCTAAAGTATTCTTTCCACTGTTATGAACAAAGCACTTGTAGCCAAGAACATGGAAGTAGGTTATGTTAGGTTTCTTTCCTTTCCACAACTCATATGGTGTTTTCTTGAGTATGGATCACACATAAACCCTGTTAATAATATAGCATGTTATGTTGACAGCTACTACCCAAAAATACTTAGGCAAATTGTTTTCATTTAACATTGTCCTAACCATTTCTTGAAAAGTTCTGTTTTTTCTCTCAATAACACCATTTTGTTGAGGCGTCTTTGGAGTAGAAAAGTTGTGCTCAATTCCATACTCCTCACAAAACAGCTCAAATGGCTCACATAAAAACTCTCAACCTCTATCACTTCTAATAGAGGTAATAATTTAGTCTTTTTCATTTTGAACATGTTTGCTATATGATGAAAATGCATTGAAAGCTTCATTTTTATGTGCTAAGAAGAAAACTCATGTAAATCTGGAAAAATCATCAACAATTACAAAACAATATGATTTTCCTCCTAGACTTTGAGTGCTAGTAGGACCAAATAAATCTAAATGCAAAAGCTCTAAAGGTCTAGTAGTTGAAATCATGTTTTTGCTTTGAAATGATGATTTTACATGCTTGCTTTTACATAATGAATCTTTACATGGTCTAGTAGTTGATTTTACATAATGAATCTTTTTCAAATCTCAGTTTTGCCAAACCTTTTATTAAATCCTTTTTGCTTAACTTTGAAAGAGTATGCATGCTTAAATGTCCTAACCTCATATGCCAAAGGCAAGTTTCATTGTTCATAGCAACATGACATTTTTCATGAAAGACATTAGGATCTAACAAGTCAACAACATATATATTGTTTTGTCTAAGCCCAGTAAACAAAATGTTGCCATTTGAATCAAACACGTTGCATTTACTGGGTTCAAACACAACCTTGCAATCCTTATCATAAAATTGACTGATACTAACTAAATTGTATTTCAAACCATCAACAAGCAATACATTATCAATGTTTGGGTTAGGAGACTTACCAACCTTACCTTCACCAATGATTTTACATTTAGCATTGTCACCGAATGTCACATATCCACCATTTTTTGACGAGATTTCAGTGAACATTGCTTGATCTCTTGTCATATGGTGAGAGCATCCACTATCAAGATACCACATGTTTGTCTTGACCCTTGATCTCATACACACCTACAAGGACATGTCAAACTTTTGAAATTGGTACCCAAATCTTTTTTGGGTCCTTTTAGGTTATTTTTTTATT
The DNA here is from genome assembly GCA_948243855.1 of Flueggea neowawraea. Taxonomy (NCBI): domain Eukaryota; kingdom Viridiplantae; phylum Streptophyta; class Magnoliopsida; order Malpighiales; family Phyllanthaceae; genus Flueggea; species Flueggea neowawraea. Next base: position 13,103 of record CAODLS011554693.1, read on the forward strand.
GAATTGGGCAAGATTGTTCTTTTTGGAATCCAAATCCTTTTTATCCCAACATACCTAGGGTATCTTAATTAGCAAGAATAAGAGAAATGTCCATGAATATCACAATATGAACATGCATCATTAATCATAAAACCTTCTTTCACAAAGAATGTTTTTGAAGATTTTCTAGAGGTGAAAAGTGTGTAGCC
>CAODLS011554827.1:0-15304 GCA_948243855.1 Flueggea neowawraea
AAAATTGATCTTCTAAGATAAAAAGTACCTATGCATCAAAACTTTTTCATTATTAGCATATAGTAAAGCACCCATGACAGCAAAACTAAAAACATGCTGTTGTGCTAAAATATACTAACAAAGTTAACAGGAGTACACTAACTGTGCAGTATAACATGAACCATCAATGTTCAGTGCATCATCATAAATGACTTGTTTATCTTTGACATGCAAAGGAGAAAAGAAAAGAAAACTCCAGAGGCTATGTAAAATGATATAATTTATGCAAACAAATTTGGAAGCACAACTTGTAATATGCCAGAACTGGGATCAGGCACAACAGCAAACGGGGAATAACCAAAACCCCATGAAGAATGACATGCATATATGCATGGTATGCTACCTTCTTGATCTGTGCTTTGACCTTCTATCTCGTCTCTTCCTTTTTCTCTCACGTTGCTTATCTCTTTTCTTTCCACGTCTATATTTATCTCTTTTGGAAGATCTCTTTCTTCTCTTATGCCGGTCATCACTTGAAGAGCTGACATCAGATGAGGAGGTATAAGAGTCAGAATCACAATCAGATTCAGATGATTCAATCTCAGAATCTGAACTATCTGATTCAGATGAATAATATCTTCTTCTTCTTCTTCTTTTCTTTCGGTCCCTTGAGGATTTCTTGTGCTTCCCTTTCCTCCGTGCTTCAGGGCTGAGGGCATCAGAAGAAGCATCTTTTCTCATTTTCAATTTACTTGCTTTCTTGTCTGCACATAGAAACAATAAAATTAGCAAAAAGCGTAGAAACATTTCCCACATAGAATGGCAAAGAGATATGTACAACAAAAGGGGGATCACTGATACATATACAACCAAACCACCATACACAGAGTACTAGGACCCTTACCATCAAATTCACCAGAATTAACAATTTTCACTGTTACAGTTGGTTTGCCTTCTTCATCACCCACATTTTCAATTTTCTTCAGTATTTCATCCCCTCGATCAAGCTTCCCAAAGACTACATATTTCCTGTCACATCAAGTAATTGTATAAATTGTAAGCACCACGCACGCAGTAAAAATTAAAACTAACTCATGAATCTCATTATTACGTCAGAATGAGGGATCGTTTTTGATCAATTTCACTATAATGACTTCGATCATAGATCAAATGAGGAATCGAATTTCAACAAATTAAAAGGAGTTAAATACTGAAAATGTAGCTGAAAAGTATATTGGCATGCAGCATCAGAAACGGAGAAGAGAAGAAGTGGAAACCTATCAAGGTGCTGGTTAGCCTTGAATGTAATGATAAACTGAGAACCTAACGTGTCACGATCAGCAATTGACATTGACAGAAGCCCAGGTCCATCATGTTTCAGCTTTGTGTACTCTTCTGCAAAATAGATTCACTAATCAATAAATTACATGAGAAGGAAGCATTGACCAAATAATATCTTATCACACATGAAAATCAAAATATACTACAGTCCATTTGCTCCTAGGGCACTATTACCATGTTCTGTGTAGTTCTTCTTTCTAAATCTATTTTGTTGTTTTGCATTTCACTGATAAGTCAAAAGAAGTTCAACTACTACTTTTTGATTAATGTTTATCTTGCACCATTCAATCAAAGTAAACCACTGACAACATCAGCAAGAGAACAGCACTACTGAACCAGCTCTAAAGCATTTGCAAATCAGACAATATAAGCAGCAGGAACTCAAAATCTAGACTTGAATCATCTTTTAAAAGAGAACATGGAAATAATACACAGAATAGACATCACAGCAGAATAACAATCTGTTGGGTAATTCATAAACAGCAGGCAATAAGGTTCGGTCAAACATTCATTTACATTAATCTGATATGGTGCTCAAAAAAAAAAACAAAGAAAGAAGAAATTTTCTTACCAGGAAATTTACCCCCATATATGCTTTCTCCACTAGTTCCTATAATCAGTAGTAGAACGATAATTAACAAATAAGTAGTAAGAAAAAAAGGCCTATATATACACAAACCAAAAGCATCCCAACCAAAATACTTCATAGCTTCAAAAGCCAGAAATTGAAGCCGTGAAAAGCCAAACATCATGCACATAGCCATAGACGGCTCATTTTAAAATTTTAAATGATGTTATGATGAACTTTGCCTTAACTAATTAGAGTAACAAAATAGCTAGAGATTCAAATTTAATAAATGAAATTCCATTTTGAGAAAGAACGCATAAATACATAAAAATTTAATAGATAATACAATAAAATAAATTTTCAAGCTTGTAAAAATTAATGAAGAACGAAACGAATAAATCTATTGAAGTATCAGTATTATCAACAGAAGAATAGATGAACATAGGGAGGACACATACCATCTCGATTAAGAAAATCACCACCCTGCAAGACAGAAAATAGTTATAAGTGGACTAGAAATAGAAACATTTGTGTTAAAGATTGTTCGGGCATGGTGAAGCAGAGCAAATTTTGAGGATGGACAACTTGGTAAGTACAACCTTAAAACTACATCACAAGAAAAGCAGTTGTTACCATCAGCCCTGTATCCTACAGCATTAACAAGGGTAACTGACTAAAAGCCAGACCACTTCTAAGCATGTTGAAGAAAAGCAAGCTGAGAAGAAAACTCATAACCAATCTATTCAAGCAAATGTAAAAGCATAGAGAACAAATCAACAAACCTGAGCCATGGAACCTTGGATGATCCGATGAAAAAATGAACCCTTGTAGTGCAATGGTTTTCCAGTTTTCGAACCAATTCCCATTTCCCCTGGACACAATAAGATTAAAAGGGATCAGAAAAAATCCCGACTGGATAACTTACAAAACCACAATCCAAACCCCCTCAAGTACCAAATAAATTTAAGCAATAGAACATTTCTATTGAGAACAGGTTATGAATCTAACTAATGGTCATAATAGCAATGAAAAGATAAAGTACACCACAGCAAGTGACACAGAAGCCAAAAAAATGCCCCTGAACTATTATAACTATACAGTCATTACCTGTACAAAGTGCTCGAAAATTTTCTGCAGTCTTGGGGGCAGTATCAGAGAAGAGCTGAATTAAAAATTACTGATTAATAATTGAGAACATAAGAGGTAAACTATATTTCCTAAGGGTCATAAAAAATTATGATACCTCAAAACCCATTCTTTCAAAAGGATCTCCATCTATAGACACGTCCAAAAATACCCGTGGATTCTTCTTCTTTGCCATATTTCTTTTTTTTTTTCAAGCAGCAAAACTCAAGACAGTATAGCAAATAACCTGAATGGCATGCAAATTAGTTGCCAACAACTATCAAGTAATCATTATTAGCTTATACAGTTATAAGCTCTACAAAAGACCAGCAGAAAAACTATAAACGCAATAGCATAAAGATACTCCAAATTAATTCGATGTGCCCGTAAAAGATTGCCATAAAGCACACTCCACCATACATGCCGTTTAAAACTTGTCAACAATACAAATGCAGGCCAAAGCACGAGAATATCCGTATACATCTTCAATATAAGCTTAAACCCTAGCTAGGTTCCCGCAAACCCTAAATCGCAAATTAACACGAAACTGGGAAGAAAAACAAAAGCCAATCAAATCCATTGCACGGATAATCACTCATAAAAGGAAAAACAAAAATTTAGAAAAACATGTGATGCATATAATTAAGGCATCGAATCGGAGACGTGAATTAAACCATAAGCATTAAGTAGACGACAAAGAAACAGCGAAAACGACAGAGAGAAGCGAAGGGGAGAGAAAGTGAAACCCTAAAATGAGAACCTGAGCTGAGAGAGAGTAAGGAAACGCACGACAGAAACTGTTACGAGAGAAAGATGAGATGAAGAGAGACGAAGGGAAACCTACTAGGCTTTTATTGAAGCTACTTCTAGTGACAGTAGGAATTGACGGAATTGCCCCTTGGATTTGCGTGTCTGAAATTCAGCCCTGCTGGTTTTATCAGGTAGGCTGGCGGGTGCTGATCGTCAACCAGTGGGTGAGGCTCGGGCGATGTTGAGGTGTGGTGGCTTTCTTCTAGGGCTTCAGGCCCAAAACAATTCATTTATATTAGAGGAAATCACACAATCTATAATTTCTAAGACTTTGATTTTCTAACGACATCAAAATATCAGAAAGTTGAAACTATTTGTAAAAAAACCATTTGTATAAGTAAAAATAGCACCCTATTTTATACAAATTTCCCTCCCCCTCCCCTCATTTTCTCATCAATGTTTATCCTCTCTCTCCAATAATTTGTCTTTGTCTCTCTCCCTCTCTCTCCTATTCTGCATTTTCCTCCCCCGCTTCCTCCCTTCGTCGTCCCTGCCATTCCTCTTTCCTCTCTCATACCTCCACCACGCCACGATCTCCGAATTCACACTCTCCTCTCTCCCCCTTTGACAAGGTCGACGAGAATACCACGTAGTTACTATCAGTGCATCGTTTTGTACTGGTTTGATCAAAATCAAATGACATCGCTATTGTTGTTACTTTCCTCTCTCTCTCTCTCTCTCTCTCTCTCTCTCTCTCTCTCGTTTCTTACTAATTCTATTAGCATCAGAAATCGAAAGAGAGGTAGCATCGAACCCACCTGCAACTTGTAAAATTTCACTTTATGTCCTTAAAATTTTGGTAAATTATAAATCAGTACATAAGTTTGCAACCAGTTCGTAAAATCAGTTTTCAGTTTCATTTGTACACCAATTGTACAATATAAAACTGAAGGAATTTAAATATTTTTAGAGTTCAAAAATTACAAAGTATGTACACTTTTTGTGCACGATTTGTATACCTTGTGTAATCTATGTACACTTTATTTAAAAATAATTGAAATCAAATTTAATCCACTAAATCAATATAATTCTGAGCTAATTTGGCTTAAAATAATATTAGAATTGAATAAAACCAAGTCAAATGAACTCAACCATTTCAAATGAACGGTGTTTACACCGTTTGTGCACTGTTTGTACATTGGTTTACACCGTTTGTGCACAAGTTACACAACACGTTTATGCCTATGGACAAAGCCTTTAAAATATATTTTCTCAGAAAATGATATTTGTGCAAATAGTTTCCTCGTTGATATTTTCATAAATAGTCTGATGTACATCGTATTTTTACAGAGTTGGCATTTTAAACTTGTACAACATACACATTTCCCTAGATATTAAGAGTGTTGCTAACCTTTTCTTTTGGAAGGAAATAATGTGGCTAGCATAGTTGTGTTAAATTGACGTAAAAAAAAAAGAGGGTGTTTGTTTTAGTCTTTTAATTAGATGGCAGATATAAATTGAGTAGAGCAAAATAACACTGAGTCACAAACCCTAACTCTCTCGCCACCGTCAACCTTGGACTCTCGATCTCACTCTTTGACTCTACGTCTTTATTGTGCTCATCTCTTCTCTTTTATGAATTTTTAAGTAGATGAGTAGTTAACTGCCCTTACCTCCCCTTTGATTTGCTCTTTATTGTCGCTAAATATGGCTTTAATTTTTCATGACATCGGGTACATCGACTCTTGTTTCATTCAATCTAGCTACATTATGAGTCGATTTATCTATATCATTTATTACAGGTTTACTAATTTTATGTCTTGGTATTGCATCCAAGGAGTTTTGGCTTTCAAGTCCAAGTTTGTATTTCTCTTCTTCATTTAATCGGTTTGACAACTTTGTCGTATCTCCTATTTGCTGACAGCTTTCCCCTATCTTAGACTTCCAAATTTGTGTATCATAACACTTTCACTCCCAGTTTTCAGTTATTAACTATTGTTCAAATTTTCCCCGCCGAAAGGCTCGACCCCCATCTCCTTTCAACTTAGTTAATTTTGTCTAAAATTGAAATATTTTTTAGACCTCTCTTCACCTACCAAAAACGCATTATTGTTATGCATTTATCCATGCTCATGCATAAATTTGAGATCTTCCATGAGATTGAACACTTGCGTCCTTGCTACCCATTTCACTTGTCCCTTTGCTACGACCCACTTCAAATATTTTCAATCCAGCCACAACAACCATGTCAGGGGAATCTTTGGTTGACGTTTATGCTCGTATTTCTATTGAAGAAGATGCCACATAATTGCCCATGGTTGAAGTGGAGCTAGTCTTTGAGGGAGAAGACCTCACATGATGCTTTGTTGAGCGTTTTTTGACCAACAACCCAATCAATTATTATTCTGTGAGAGGCACTCTTGTGGCGATATGGAAACCGAACAAAGGTGTAGCGGTAAAAGATATTGGCAAAGATCATTACCTTTTCAAATTCTTCCGCCACCTTAATTTTGAACAAGTTGCTCTAAATGGTAGGGTCATGTAGTAACCATTTTGTGGTCCTTAAGCCAATGGGGACAAATCAACATCCACAACTGGTGGAATTGGAAATGATAGATTTTTAGGTCTAGGTACACAATCTTCCTATGGATTTCTTCAATAGGGGTTGTGGAGTTAATTGGAAACTATATTATGTACTATCTAGAGTGTGACCTCCCTCAGGACCAAGGCGTTTGGAGAGACTATTAAAGTGTGGAGGTCACCATCAATGTCAACAACCCTCTCAAACGTAAGAAGCCATTGATGAGGAACAAATGTGTTTGGTTTTGGGCACACTTCAAGTACGAAAGGTTGCTTCAAATCTATTTCTTCTGTGGTCATTTGGGACATGTAGGCAATTTTGTGATTTTCTATATATAGTGGTTGATCTTGGAACCTTGAACATGGAGAATATTGAGCATTACTATGGCCCCTCCCTTCGAGCTCTGCCATTAGGATGCACTGCGAGGCATAGAGAGCAATGGATTTGCGAGAATTTCTTTCAGGGAAGGAACATTGTTTTGTCTTCTTGAGGGCGAGTGTTTGGAGGAGATAATAACCATAGATTTCAAGCAGGTGGTTCTGAAAAGGCAGTTGCTGAAAGTGGAACATAAATATCACTCCCACTCAAAGCTCAACCACAAATGAAGGGGAGGAGGATCTGGAGAGAAAGTGAACGAGAGGCTTCCAAGGAACTGGATCGTAGGGGCTTGCGATCATAAGCGGAACAGTGGAAGGGCAGCATACCAACATTGTCGGTATTGAGCCCCATGTTGGTTAAGATGCTTGGTGGTTGTGACTGATTGGAATGGGTTGCTTTAATCATTTAAGGTTCCAATTTCAACCCTGTTTGGCCCCATCTACTCTCTTTTTTTTTTCTGTTATTTTATCGAATTTAGGCTTTGCTTGTTTCATTTTCTTGTAATGTTTAAAGACTTTGCTATTTTTAAAGTTTTTCGGTTTGGTTAGGATTTTTAGAAGTTTTCCTCTATTAATTTGTATTTTGTTTCGATTTTTTCTTTCTTACTTATGACTGTAGCGCTCCAACATTTGCCTCATGTGACTTTGTAACTCAATCACTTGGTCAAGACGATATGGATCCATGTTTGGAGGAGTTGGGATTTGTACTCTTGATTTATGAATATGATGCTCTTATGTTTCGTAAAAAAAAAAAGATATAAATTGAGTAAGCCCTTGTTTGATAACCTTTTTAAACACTTACAAATAAAAATTTTAGCACTTAATCATTTTAAGTATGTTTGATAACTACACTGGATGATAACTTTTTCTTAATTGATTAAGTTAAAAACCACTTAACTAAATACGCTCAGTTAGAAACTCTTATCCTATCCCGCACTCTCTCTCAACTTTCACTGTTTCTTGCTCTTTGTCTTCTATTTTCATGCCGTCCGTTTATAAATTCATAGTCAGCAATTTTACTCGGATCTAGAACCATACAAAACCATGCTTAACTTTCTAAAAGAATTTTGGGCGAAATCCATGGCAGTCTCCGACATTTAGTGTATTGTTCATCCTGGTCTCTGTTAGTTCTAAAATAGTCGTTATGGTCCCTGACTCTTAATTCCGTTAATTTTACTTAACTGAAAAAGCAAAATGACAAGTTTACCCTCAAATTTAAAACTTATTTACTCATATTAAACCGAACCGAACCGAACCAAAATTAACTCCACTCAACACCAACCAAACCCACCCGTTCCAAAACCAAAACAAAAAAGTTAATCGAACCTAAACATCCAACCAAACCCATTCTTCCATCTCTCTTGGACCTGAAACCTACCACCACCAAAACCAAAACCAAAAATTGTAACCCAACCTTAAATACCCAACCTGAACCCATTCCTTCTTCATCTCCCATCACCATCCGCCTCGTCCATCTCCGTGCTCTCTCTTTCTCTTCCTCAACCAGACAACCACCATGTCAGTCTCTCTCCCTTCTCAAATCTACAACTTGGAGCCACAACCATCGTCACTCACCTCTTACTCTTTGTCGCACTCCACCGTCACCCAACCTTAAATACCCGCCGCTCTCTCTATCTCTCCAGTTCCATTTCCCTCTCTCGTCTCCATCTCTGGTCAGTTCAAGCTTGACGAATATGTCGTTCTGGCTCTCAGTGATCTCTCTCTCTCTCTTTCTCTCTCTCTCTCTCTCTTTTCTCTATCTCTCTTTCATTCACTTTTGAAACGCTGACGATGGACGGAGGGATTCCTCCAAGCTTCTCTTAATGGTTTCCTCTAAGAATCGATAGCACACGCCTCTACCAGCTGGCATAGGTGGCGTTGGAGCAACTATCTTCTTGAAGCTCCAGTGGAAACGAATCGTACGACGAATGGCGATGCAACTCCTTCCCCCGACGTGAGATGCGAACAAACGATGGTGGATCCACAGTAGAGACGCGACGAAGCAAACGACGACGGCGAGGGCTAGGTTTCTTGTTGATCCACATCTTTAGTTTTGTCTCTGTTTTGGTTTTGATTGGTATTGATTGAGAAATTTTGTCACTGTTTTGGTTTTGATTGGTATTGAATTGGTTACTGTTGTTAAGGTTTGAATTGGTTGGGTTTTTTCATTGTTGAAGAAATTGGAGAATGGGTTTTATCGATGGTGGTTGATTTTGACGATGGTGGTGATGATTTGGAGTCGAGCAATAGAAGCAGTGATCTTGTTGTTAGTTAAATCCATAACAATTGTTCTAGATTAGCTACATTTAAGATTAGAATTGTTGAAGCTGATATCTTGTTGTTTCTGAAATTACTGGAATGAAGTGAGAGAGAGGGAGTAGATCAGAGAGAGAGAGTTGAGAGAGAGAGAAAAATAAAGGGTATTTTTGTCATTAAACATGTAAATTTAGTAGGTCTCATGTGTCACGTCAAATTTTTTATATTTGACTAACGGTGACAGACGGAGGAACCAAAGCGGCTATTTTAGAACTAGATGAACAATATACCAAATATCGGAGACCACCATGGATTTCGCCCAAGAATTAAACATAGTGTTCTATATTCATGACCTCCATCCTTACTGTCTTCATATGCCGCTTGCGAACCTTTCCTGTCATACCCCAATCTATTGTAACTATGACGATACCCATTCCACTTATGGGATTCAATATTCAGAGATGCAAATCAATTGATCGTTTTTACTTCTCCAAGTCCATCTCATCTTTTTCTATCTTTCAATATGATGCCATTGTCTTCCTTGTTTTCTCTTCAACCCAGATTGCTTATTAATAATGTGTGGCAATCCCCGGATACCTTTAATGGATCCAAAAACTTTAGTGAAATAGATGTGTTGCCCCCACTTTCTCTATGAACTTGAATAGACAACAATATAAATCGATACTTTTCTTTTATAGTTTTTATTATGAAAATTAAACTATGGTAATTTGTGGAAATTACAAAATAGAAATAAAAATATACATGATTCAACTATTTACTCGTTAAAAATATCAAATATGTGAATTATTTTTCAGCATTGTATTTTCAGTTTTATCAAATGAATCGTAAATTGAAAAAAGTACAATAAATTAAATATGACACATGCTGAAACAATATATATATATAACGAATATATCTCCACTAAAATATAGATGTGAAAAAATAAAAAACTGAAATACCCTTGATTATTAAATATTTTAACGAATATATCTCCTCTAAAATACTCCACATATAAGATGCATAATCGAACAAGAATTCTATACAAGTCTTCATTCTATTCCAATAATAATTCGTTCGAGTTAAAAAAATTATATATAAGGATTCTATATAAATCCTAATTTTACTTCAATAATCTATATAGGAAAATATAAAGTCCTAATACTAATTGTTTTCCACGTTCAATTCTATTGTTAATATGGGTAAAACATCCCAGTAACACTAATCAATTCTAGATTTAAAAAAAAACTATTATGCCATTATGTATCGTATGTTTATTTATATAAGTATTTTCAAAAAAAACATTGAAAATAATTTTTAAGATATAGTTATTGTTAGTACAATTTTTTTAAATAGAGAATAAATATTTGTAAGTATAATATAAAGTCCTAATATTAATTTTCTTCCACGTTCAATTATATTGTTAATATGGGTAAAACATATGGGAAGCATGTGGATCCTACTGTGGCAATTTTCAGCTTGAAAGATGTAGAAGAAGGCGTTTTATATCTTTATCTTTGACAGTTGTATTATGTTATTGTTTGTTAATTTCAACATGTGGATTTGCAACTATATTTTAAAGGAATCAATAATTATGTGTCGTATACATGTTATTTTGGAACCGAAATCGGCCGACCAAAATTGGAGGGTTACGGTTTAGGTTTCGATTTCCATTTCACCCCTTTTAAAACTGCCGAACCGGCGGTTTGAACTTTTTTTATTTATTTTATTTTTTATTTTTTTCAACTCTATACATTAGAAATATTTAAAATACAATGTATAATTGATACTATAATTAATTATTGAATATAAGAAAATTTACAAATAGGGAAAAAAATAAGGAGATAAAATAGAGGATTAAAAATAATTTTTTTTTAAAAAAAAAAAGAGGGAACAAAACTGGAACCTAACCGGCGGTTGAACAAGTCAAAATCGGTTAAAAATTGGTCAAAATCGGAACCGAACTGCACTGGAACCTAAGGAAACCGTGGGAACCACGATTTGGTTCTGGTTCCCCCATTTGAGAAACAGGAACTGACGGTTCCGGAACTGACAATAAGTCTACATGTCGTAGTTGTTCTAAAATCGCAAATGACATTATTAACTTACTATCTGCATGTTTTGATTTGTGGGATTTTGCATCTGTGTTTATAAAGAATTTTTTGTTTCATTTGTGCTTGAGTAGACCCAACTTTAATACATGACATTCATAAAACTTTTCTTATGTTACAATTTAAGGTATCGAACTAGCATTTTTAAGAGAGCTAAGGTTCACTCAGTATTGAGTTGGCATCATTCTAATTTACGCTTTGGCACAAGTCCGTCATTGTTAATTTGATATATTCGTGTAAGCACCAATGCATAATTGTTTAGTTATGTTTTGCAGCACTCATGTTACTCTTGACTCTATTAGTACATTTTGTTTGTTTATTGGCTGACTTTTTTTTCCAATATTTATTCATATTTTTTATTTGTTATGCCACAGTATCTATGAATCAATAAATTGTAATGATTTTAATTTTTCAGATAGGTACAATATACATGATGAAATATACAAAAAAGAAACATAAATATAATGAGTTTGCAGATGCTGAAAAAAGATTGCATATTAAAAGGAAGAACAAAAGAAGATATGCCAAGAAAGTTCCAAATAGACGTAGAACTCCTTTTCACATTTCAAGTGCAAATGAAGATCCAGATTTATTGAAGCACTATAATATTTAATTATGAAAATATCAATTCTTTTACTCATTACTGTTGGGTTTAATTTATGATATTAGTCCGTTGTAATATTTCTGTACAAATTCCAAATGAAATGATAGGCAATAATCTATTTGTCTTAAAGAAAGTTTAATCTTGTAAACATTGTGGTGCACAAAAATTCCAATATAAACCACTAAGTTTTTGTTGTTCTAATGGAGAAGTGAAACTAGCCACAAATGATGTGCTGCAAAACCTCTATGATTTATCTACTTCACAAATAGAAGAAGGGAAACAATTTCGAAAATATATTCGGGCATATAACAATATATTCTCTTTTACATCATTCAGAGTGAAACTTGATAAAGAATTTGCTTCGCAACTAAAAGGAGTTTATACCTTCATAGCTCAAGGGCAGATATATCATGATCTACCATCTTTACTGCCAAAAGATAAGAATCCATGTTATTTGTAGTTGTACTTTTATGATACTGCAAATGAGCTCAATAACCAAATGAATGTAATGAAAAATTCCAGCATAGATAAATCTATTATGAAAAAAATTGATGAAAATACTTACAAAGAATCCTTATGCTCAATTTTTTCAAAGTTTTAAAGATCAACAACCTCTTGAGACATTCGTATTATTATAAGAGGAAATCTAAAATTAGACCAAATTGTGTATAATGCTCCAACTGTAGATCAAATAGTTGCTATATGGATTGAAGACAATAATCCAGACGTTGCATCAGATAGAGAGATAATTGTACATGCTTACATGCTTATTCAGGTCATAGACATAATATTAAAAATTATTTTGATTGTTATGATCTTTTACATCATCCTTTATTGCTTATAAATGGTCAAATTGGGTGGCATTAAAATATTAAGAAATATTTTTTCAATTGCAATGATGGTCATCAAGTCATTTCAACAGGGGATAGAGGCCTAAATTCCCCCTGCAAAAAAGTTGAAGACATTATTGAACAAAAATATAAGGGTAATTTTTTTTAACAATAGCTGATTTTTAAATTTTTTTAGTCTTTTAAATTTATTATCATTGTTGTTTATTTTCATATTGTCATTATTATTTTAGAATATTTATTTTTAAATCTATTATAACTAGCAGGTGCTAACAATCAAAATGTTAACAATGTCTTTTGTCGTCAACTTGTTACAAATGCAAGATAATATGCTCTCACTAATTCATCTTGGAGGAAGATTGTTTCAACAATATTTGGTGGATATGTATATTCAACTCGACCAGACAAGGCTTGACTTCTATTGGTCGAACCAAAAGAAAATCATATGTGAATTGTATCAAAGAATATATGATTGTGTTAGAGATGGAGAGAATGGAGCTAAAGAAGTCAGAAAAAAGAATTGTTCTACCATCATCCTTCATAGGTGGCCCAAGAGATATGAGGTGTCAATATATGGACACCATGAATTTAGTTCAATGATTTAGAAAATTTGATATTTTTTATGACTATTACATGCAATCCTAACTAGCAAGAAATACAAGACAATTTAAAAGAAGGCCAGATTACTCAAGATAGACCTGATATTGTTGCTAGAGTTTTCTAGAGAAAATTGCAAGATTTAAAAAAGGAGCTATTTACGAAACATATATTTGGTAAAGTAGTTGCTCATGTTCATGTTGTTGAATTTCAAAAGAGAGGTTTACCTTATGCTCACATCTTGGTAATTAATTCATCATGATTCAATATTATAATTGTAGATGATTATAATAAATTTGTATCTGCTGAAATTCCAAATAAAGAACTTAAGTCAAATCTCTATGAAAAAATTGTGAAACACATGATGCATGGACCTTGTAGTAACAAAAATCCAAAAAAAAAACTTGCATGGTTGGTGGAAACTGCAAGTCCCATTATATAGAGCTTTTTTCTGAGAAAACAAAGCAAGAAAAAAGATGTATATCCAATATATAAAAAAAGCAACAATGGAGTAACAATATGTAAATATTTTCCAATTAAATTGCCAATATTTTATTCTTAAACATTTTATATATTTTATGCATTAATTTAATTGTTTTCATATTCTTTGCTCTTCATGCATTAGGTTAAAGTCCGAAATGTTATTCTGGATAATAGATGGGTCGCACCTTATAATGCTTATCTTATTCAGATATATGATTGTCACATCAATGTCGAAATTTGCTCAGATGTTAAGGCAGTGAGATATCTTTACAAGTACGTTTATAAAGGTCATGATAGAACTGCAGTTTATATTATTTCTGCAAACGGAGATAATATCATTGATGAAATTAAAATCTTCCAAGAAGCAAGATGGGTGTCAACATCAGAAGTAATATGGAGATTATTTGAATTTGAAATGAATAACATGTATCTAGCAATCATAAATTTACATCTTCACCTTCCTAACTAACGATCAGTACCTTATCCAAAAGATGCAGATTTAAGCAAGATTCTTAACTCCGAAAAAGCTAAAAGAACAACGTTAACTGAATTTTTTTAATGTCTGTGTTATTGATGAGGAGGCCACTGGTTTGCTATATAGAGAATTTCCTAAATATTACATGTGAAATCAGATATCAAGGAGATAGTTTCGAAGGAAGAAAAGCAAAACAATTGGTAGGATATATGGAGCAAATCCAATAAAAGGTGAAAGATATTATTTGCGACTTCTTTTAAATCATGTCAGATCTTCAAAATCATTTTAAGACTTGTAAATTGTTAATGGAACATAATATTTGACATTTAAAGAATTAGCTTTACAAATAAGATTATTGGATACTGGCAATAGTATTTCAGAGTGTATGAACGAAGTAGTTCTTTTAAAATGCCTTAATCTCTTAGAAAGTTATTTGCTACATTATTAGTTTATTGCCAACAACTAATGTTCGACAATTATGGGACGATTATCTTGGAGTTATGTCTGAAGATTTTAAAAGACAACATAAGAACTCAATTGATGTACAAATACAATGCACTTTGAGAAGCATTGACTATTTTTTAAAAAGTATGGGTCAATATTGAAAATTATGATCTACATGCTCTAGAAGATAATTTAGACCACTTTATTCTGTCAAACAAAGAAATAGAGTAAGAAAAAGGCTATTCAAACTCCTCTTGAAGGTTTTCATGCATCATCAAAATTGAATCCAGAATATGAGATTGTGTACGATATAATAGCCAAAGTTGATTCAAACAAAAGTAAGATTTTCTTTGTGGGCGACTTGGATGAAATAGGAAGACTTTCCTATATCAAACCATCTTGCTAACATAAGATCAATAAGTACTATTTTATATAAATTTCATGGTTGACAAATTTCTTATTCTTTTTTAGATTGCGCAATATACAAGCTATTTCAATTATATTCTTCATCTACATAAATATTGGTTTATATAGCACGGCTTATAGAAAGAATGAATAGCATGGCTTATAGAACTCAAATACGATAGAATGAATAGGCATAAGCATGATGAGGAGACCAAGTAAATTCTCTGTGTTTAGTCTCGAGACTATAGAGCTCACAACGTATAAGTAAAGAAAAAAGAAGCAAACCACAAACCAACGAAGATGAGGACGACAAACTAATAAAATATTTGATGAAAAAAAACAGCCAAATAGGTTACTTATATT
>CAODLS011554837.1:0-11154 GCA_948243855.1 Flueggea neowawraea
AAAAAAAACAAAAATTGTGGAGGAAGTTGACCTCCAAATTTTTATTTTTGATAGTATGAAAAATGTGTTCCTAATTGTTTTGGAACACAATGCTACCATTTAGATTACTTGAAATTATATTTATACAACCTTTTTAAACTAAAATAAAAATTATGTTTATAATTTTTAATCAAACGATTGTGTAAAATAATTAAAAAAATAAAATGTACTTATGATAAATTTTATTAAATAAAAATTCACTTGTTTCGGATGACAATTGAGTCACACAAGCAAATAGATCGTAAAAAAAGTTTAAAATTGTGTCAAATTTGAGGTTGAACTCTGAATAGATTACACCTTAAGTTGGGGAGCTTAATAAACTTTTCTGAAAAGACTAAAAGATTTGTATTTACCAGAAAATTTATCCATGCATATTTTATTATTGCTTTTCTCGTACATTGATGAACAGTGGAATGCATTTGTGGCATCAACGAGAAGTTGCAGTCATCACCAGAAAATGCGGAGAACCACTGCAGAAACTGCAGTTTCTTTTTTTAAATTTTCTTGACTCTCTGCAGTAACTGCAGTTTAGTCATTCTGCTCGGCGACTTCTTTTGTTTCCATTTATACGATTAGAACTTTAAATGGACGGCCACATTTTCCCTTGAAAGAAAGTAAAACAATCACAAAAAGGGTAAAAACCCCTTCTCTTTTTGGTCAGACTTGACATCCTCTAAGGGCTCCCAACCCTAAAGACTCCATTTTGATCACAATTGTTGGGCAAATACACCAAATACAAGCCTCAAGCTCAGTCTATGCCATGCCTTTCACCATATATGTACAAACTGATAATTTCTAAGAGAATAACAGGATTATATAGTACAACGACACAATACGTTAGATCACGACACAACTGATAATTTCTAACAAAATAATATTATTTCAGAATTAAATAATTATAACACGATATAATTATGATACGAATTCAATTTTATGGTGTTAATGTTATATATATACATGTAAATTACGTAATATGACACAGTAATATGACTTGCCACTTTAATTAATTTTCTACTAAAAAATCGAAAATTCAATATGTAAAGAATAAAAATATATGAAGGACTCAACAGGAAACGAATTGGGTTGGGTGAGTCTCAAAGACCCAGCAGACAAGTGAATGTATCAAGAGAATAGGACATAACTCACTTGAGTTGTGCACAGAGCAGTAGCCCAGCTGGGGTCAACAGTGGGCAATCACCTCATATGAAGTGACTCCGCTTCTTTCAAAGACACAAAAATAGGACAACAAAAGTACTAAATAGTGAAGACTACATAAATTAGTAAAAAAATTTAGACACAACAAACATCACACTTAAGACTGTTTACTGTTTAGGATTGTATACAGTTGTATTTTTTCTCATACCAAAAAACTAATCTCTCCAAACAAATGCTAATATAGTGTTTAGTATCAAATGAATTTTGAATTCATTTTATTTATAAATAAAATAAATTCAAATATATAAATAATTATATTTAAAAATGGATTAATATGTTTAATTTTTTTTGTAAAATTTTTTATTTGTAAATGAATTATGTTTGGAATGAGTAGTGATTTATAATTATTTGTCTTTTATTTATAAAAATGTCCTAATAGTTGATATTTAATTGGTAGATTGAGAGTATGATGTAAGGTTAGTTTTGTTAAATTAATAAAAGTGTGAAATTTATTTGCAAATTTTATCTCTATTGATAGAATTTGCAAAGGAACAAAATTTAACTAAAATTAACTTCTTCATTTGTAAATAAAGTATTTAAATATTTTAAAAATCAAACTAAACACAGTAATTGACAAAAATTAGAATTTATAAATAAATTTCATAAAATTTATTTATACCAAACATACTGTAAGAGCATTCTTAATGAGGATTCGATGAAGGATTTATTAAATCCTCTTTAGGTTAAACTCCCATTGTGAAGAGCTGACCGTATATGTTTTTCATAGTATAGTTTAATACTGTTGGAACCGTGCAACGCACTCTACAGCCCACAACAGGTACACTTTATTTTTTTATTATTTTTTAATTTGTTAAATGGGGGAGGTCCATGTTTGGTTCCAATGAACCAATTTTTGTCTTTCTTTTGTATTTCTTTAATTTATTTATTTTCTTTATTTTAAAGTTTTTTGTTGTTGAATTTTTTCATTGTAATTTATTAATTTTGAAAATTTCCATTTCAATTGTTCAAATTTATTGTAGTTTTTTAATATAATTTTAAATGGTAGTTGATTTTTAATAATATTTTATATATTTTATTATTACGTATAACATATTTTTAATAATTCAATTTCAATGCATGTAAAATTTAATTAGTTGAGTATAATTAAGATTATTTTAATTTATTGATTTTTTGTTGAAAAAGTTTCTTTATTTTTTTGTTTGTTTTGTGTAATGTAATTTACTCTAATGTTGTTAAGTTTATAATGGGCTAAATAAATTAAAAAAATATGAACTTTAGTCAAATTAACAAAAATATCATAAATTTTCAATTTTATTTCAAAAAAATAAAATTTGACTATTATAACAATTGTGTCATTAGTTAATTTAGGATTAATTTTTCTATTCAATTCGTTGAAGTGATATTTAACTTGTAAATATTTTATGATATAACTTTTATTTATTAAAAAATTAACTAACTTACAAAAGAAACTAATTTATTTATGACAAATTAATTTTTTATGACTTGTCTTGTATTTATTAAAAATTAACTAACTTACAGGAAAACTAATTTTTTACGATGATTAATTTTTTATGGTGTGATTTTTTTTATTAGAAAATTAATTAACTTACAGAAAAATCTAATTTTTTATGACATCTTTTAAAGAATATTATTTAGAATCTATTTATCATTTAAAAAATATGCTTGCTAATAAAAAAAATAACAAATTTTTTATTTTTTATTTTCTCTAGCATTTTAAAAAATAAAAATAAAATTCTTCAGTTAAACAGTCCCAAAATATATTAAGGTCGTTTGTACAAATAAGAAAAAATAGACATGAATTTCTCGTTTAGAAATACATTGCTATCTTTACATAAAAAATCATACTCAATGTAAATAAAAAATCATATTTAATTATTTTAAGAAAAGAAAAATAACGACAATAGTTTAAATTAAAAGAAATCATGTGATTAATGGGAGATAAAAACACTAACGTATAAGAAATGTCATAAAATTTACAATTTTTTCTCTAGTGCATTAGGTTTTTTTGGAAAACTTTTAGATGTATTTATTATTTTTAACTTACAAGTTCTTAATATTTATGTATATGTTCTTATACTTTAATATTTACATGTTTTCGATTCTTATATTTTTTAAAAATGTTATTTTTGGTGTTGGTTTCTATTTTCATACTAGATTCAATTAATTAATATCATAGATATTGATTAATTAATTATTTATATAGTAAACAATTAATTAAGATACAATATCAAATTTTTTTATAAAAAATAATTTATCATAAAAAATTAACTTCATTTTTGTAAGTTAATTTTTTAATAAATAAAAATCACGTCATAAAATATTTACAAGTCAAATGTCATGTGAACTGCAACTCAATGAATTGGATGAAAAATGTAATCTTAAACTAACCTAACCGATGATACAATTGTTATGGTAGTTAAAATTTATTTTTTTAGACAAATAAAAGTTCGTAATATTTTTGTTAATTTGACAAAGTTCATTTTTTTAATTTATTTAGCCTTATTTTATTATTGTTGTAATTTATTTATTAAATTGTATATTTTTTGTCATTAATTAAAAATATTTAATTGTTTTTGTGAAAAAATGTATTTTATATAATATATATTATAAAAAAAATTGAATGAAAAATAGATTAATAATGGATTCAATACAAAAGTCCAATAATAGTTTAAACAATTAGGATAGACAAAAATGATATAGACAATAAATAAGTCCAAATATTACGGACGCCTAAAAGAAGTTGTGGACATTGCCTAGAACCTGGGTCTACAAGCCAACTAGATGCTCAAAGGGTTCGATCCAAAAGGCTCTAGCTTTCACCAGGAATGAACCATAACGACCAACAATGAAAGACTTCCACTTGAGTTCAAACTAATCAAAGAAAAGAGTCAAGAAAAGGTAAACTTCAAAAACAAAATTGAGAATTATTGTTCTTTACTGTTTTATTTGACAGAGCTCAAAAAGGGTACTGTTGCTTTTAAAATGGGAGGGCAACTTTGCCGTGTCTTTACCAGGATGACTTGAAGGCAAAGCATAGTTAGCCTCCAGTCTTCTTCCCAGTTTCTTCATCTAACAGGAAACAAAGAAATCACAAAAAAGTGAGTCCTAAAGAGAAATTGTAACTTTATGGTTCCTTTTCTTTCCACTTCTCATTCAAGATGAACAAGATTCAAGGTGGTGTTTTTTAATGGTATACTCAACACTATTCAAGCACAGGGGTGTTTATTTTTTCACTAAGCGTCTACTTGTACAATGGTTAGTGAAAAAATAAAGTTTTTAAACATAAATTACTTCATACTAATTGCAATATAGCTCAAACAAACACCTCCAATATAACTTCACAAGACCATATCGCTCTACCGATACAATCTATCAAATTTATCAATCTGCTGCAGCCTATCACGGTAAACAAACACCCAAGAGAAGTTTCGTGCTCATGTGTATTGGCACACACACACACACACACACATAACCATGGTTAAAATTTTGTGAGTTGGAACTCAAAACCGTTGATTTATTTCAATGTCAAGAAAGCTTTCAATAAAGAAAAATAAAAAAGATCAGTAATAGTAAAACAATGCAATCCATAATAATATTAATCAACTGAATTTATTTAACGAACGAACTCCAAATCCTCCAGGCAAAAATAACTATAATATTCACTAGGGTCTAGCCATCTTGAGTTACATTTTATTTAGGAAGAAAACATGAAAGATCAATGAACATCAACCACCGATTTCAGTACAATAATAAACAAATAGCACTGCTACAATGAATGGAAGTAAATCTAATAGCTAGTTCTAATCCAAATCCAGATCATTCCCTGCGAATGCAACACAACAAAATTATCTCAATGAACTCTGTTCTCCATGTAACAACTCGTTTAAGATCAATAGCATTCAGCACTTATGAGTATCAAGAATCATTCTCGTCCCAAAGCAACGAAAAATTTGTACATTTAGAATCCTCAACTTCGAAATCCACAACCCATTTCCCAAAAAACATTTTCCGTTGGACATGCATTCATTCAATACACATGAAATTAAACACAAGAATTGAAAAACAATATAATCTACGCAACCAACATTAGTTACTCCTCTGTCCGCAACTAACACATATCATATATTAATGCAAAAAGTTAGCGACTGACTGCAAATAGAAGTTCAATTATCTATGAAGGCATATAAGTTCAATTATCTATGAAGGCATATTATCACAAAAGCATCATCCTTCACAAACTTCCCAATTCAACTTCCAACAACCAATCTTTTCCAAGAAAGAATCTGCAACAATATTTCATTTGCCTGTAATTATAACAATTAGACCCAACAATGTCAACTATTAACCATATCTTACTATCGTTTCTTCCATTGAAAGTGCAATTTGCACCCAATTGGGACCACTCAAACAATGTAACTACATAAACACAAAGTGAAACCAAAGAGTGATCACAGAGCAATGAACTATGAACATTTCATAGACAACTAAAGTAAAATAACATTCCATGAAGTCATTTCAATCGACATATAACCCTAAATCATAAGCACTATTAAACGATCAATCAGAGTAATTACACCTAAACAAGTTATGATTCCACTGAATATCCATTGGCCCACAGAGTTACCTTCTTGCTTGGTTCCCCCAATCAAGCCTTGATTCCAAGTCCGTGCTTTCCATGAACACAACCCGGCTTGACAAACCTATACGGATTTCTCTTCGAATGGCTCATTTTCGCGAAAACCCTCGTCCCCAATTTCCTCATTCTCTGCCTCTCTAACCTCCCACTTACGTTCCATGGCACAAGCTCATCATCCAACCCATACCCATCATCATCACGATCCCCATCATCATCATCATAGTTTTGATCGTCTAAAGATTCCAAATTTACAGGCATAACATGGACTGGAGGGTAATTAGACCCAAACCCAACTGAATTCACACCCATTTCATCATGACCAACAACAAAGTCATGGCCGTCCTCTTCAAGAACAATTTGGGTATTTCCAATCCGGGTTTCAGGGGATTTTGGCGGTGAAAAAGCACCCACAGGGTACAAAGACACAAACCCATTTTCCACGCTAAGTAAAGATTCGCCGTCTGAGTCAGCATCACATGAGTTCACAAATTCCCAATACGAAAGATCATTCGACTCCATTTGTGAGTCTCCAAGAAAGACAACATCATCTAGCACCGCCGTGGTAGTGGCTGAGGTAGCAATTGATGACGAATTCTCGGCCATTTCGTGGATTTTTCTTTGCGTCTGCGTTGTATGTGTTTCGTTTATTTGATTCTCTCGCTTTGTTTCTTGTGGTGGTTCGGGGTCTGTTTTTATGGGGATGTGAGTTCCGTTTACACGTAGAGGATCGTGTAGCAACGGCGAGAGTTGCACGTAAGACTAACCAATGAAAGCAAGCCACGTAGATTTTCAGCCTCTTCTATTCTTAAAAAAAAAAAGAAAACCGTTTAGAATTCAATGTTGGCCGAATCCTCTCAAAAAGCCGACCGATCGTCTATCCGGTCGAAGAAGACAAGTCGTGCGAAGTTCGATTGTCAGGCGATTTGTCGTCTATTTATCAAAACTTGCGGAGGAAGAAGAACAGGTACTATTCGCTGTCACACCATGTCTGCGGTCGCTCTTCGATGCATTATTTGCTCTTCCAACGCCAGTGTCCGTACAAAGCTACTAACCGTTGATTCCAATCTCTGCAGTTTCAGCTGAAATGACGATGATACAACGTCTTCGTTTTGTGAATGCCTGCTGAGCCAAACATATTGGCGTGAGAAAGGTAAAGTTTTTCAACTATTTTATGATTCCAATCTGTCTGTTCTAGCTGAAACATGGCCGTGTTTGGTTTTGCCGATTTAGTTTTTGTTTAGTAGTTGGATGTTTGCATATTGATTTTGAAAAAAATATGGGAATTGTTGAATGAGTTTAATATTCAAAATGCTCTCTTAAAAATTGGACCAAACATGGCTCTAAAAGAGAATGAAACAATTGGTTCACAAATCAAACATACCTGTAAAACACAGGAAATTAAAAATCACCATTAAGGGGAAGAACTTTTGTAAGAAAAAGGGGACAAAAAACTCAAACTGGTGAGTTTTGAGAGGATAGGTTCTTGTAATAAGCACCCAGTGTTTTCTGTTAATATGGTTGATGAAAACAATTCAAATAAATAAAGACAAATTAGAATTATAGTTTTGTTTTGTTTTTGTATATTGCTCTATTGTATAATCTACATATTGTAATTTTTTTTAAAAAAAAAAGGTGATATCCTCTCTGTTTTTCAACTGTACAATTTATCAATATGCAATATTTTTTGCCATCTACTATCAATCTACCAGTCACAAACACTGTAGACAGTGTTTCAGTTGTCTGAAGTAGCACCTTTGCTGCAGAAATATTTCATTAAGTAGCACCTTTAAAACATATATTAATTACATTTTTTTAAGTATATATTGATTAGATCGAACCAATGGGCTTGTAGCTCATTTTTATTGGAGTTAACTCTACTACTAATGGGTTGCAAGTTCGATTTCCGGTGAAACAAATGAAATGGCACACTAAAAAATTGCATCTACGTGGAGTTCAATATTCTAAGCACAAAAAGAAAGTGGAAGAACCAGTTTTTTGCATAAGTTCATGTGCCTATAGATTTTTATTTAGCATTATTCATTCAAGCAACAATTGGACAACATATTTTTCTACCAAGTTACCCTCTGTTTTAGAGCTGAACGTTAAAATAAAGGGAGAATAAAAAGTTACACAAGAAGCTAAGAACACAACAATACTTCACTTTCGGCGCTAATGCGTAAATCAATTACACACTACTTTATATATTCTACAAACATCATCATGTTCTTCTTAGTTATTACATTGCTAACATCTCTAGTTAATTAACTCCTGCAGTTATCTTCTCTTTCAGGAACAACTTTTCATCTTTCACCTTGTCATCTTGATGCCTCTGCTTCAATTCCTCCCCATGAACATGATGCCTCTTGACCATCTTAGCCTCACCATGGCTGTGATATATGATGGCGTTGGCCTTCGTTTCGAAATCCTTGGTGAAATGGCTTGTCTTATCGGTGTCTGACGGAGAATCTGGATCTTGATGGACCAATAAGTCTCTGATTCCATCTGGTATTGGTTGGTCTCTCATTATGCTCTTCCAATAGTCTTCTGGTTCTTTTCTTGCTTGATTGAACTTCACAAGCTATTCAAATCATGTATAAAACTACATGTTATTCCATGCATAACTCAGAAAGAAATATGTATATGAAAATTCAGATAATTTTGTTTATGTATTAAACTAACTTGGAATTGTAATTGATTCTAAAAACTGAGTCCTGATTCTAACTCTTAAAGGTAGAAAAGTTCCTTGCTTTGCTAGTAAAAATGAATCTGTTTAGTGATTGTGGTTGGATTGCTTACCAAGAGAAGAGAAACGAGAAGATATAAGGCGATTGTGGACTTCATATCTCTTGATCCTGGTTACTAATTTGTGTACTACTTGTATTTTGTGTTTTCTGGTAGGCTTTTCGACTTTGAGTCTTATTTATTTATAGACCAGGTACAAAGGGCAGGAAAGTGATTATCATATTTTTCTTATTCCTACAATAGAAAAACAAAAATCATTGTGTTTGACCTAATATTTTATTGGCATGTCGTTTATGACCTTGGTTTTAATCAAATGGTGCATCATATAATATTACTTATCTGCAGTTGTGTCATTGTCGGTGATCTGCCTAAATCAAGGGGTTCTGGTTCCTATATAAGGAACTTGTATTTGTTTGATAATATGACAATTATTTTTAGCGTTCATTAGTCACAAAAAAATGCGTACTATATATTGAAATCCCTTTGACCTTTTATTATTACAAAAGGGCTACTGTTAAATTTTAAAATAATTAGTGATAGCGTATTGTTTTAATTTTCCTGCTGACAGACTATAAACGGAAGTTTTTCTTAGATGCACAATCATGTTAGTGATCATGTTGGTTGGTTAAGTAGTACTAACTATAGCTTGATGCTGGAGAGTTGAGTGGCCAGCTATTCTGATAGAAATATATTAGCTCTAATCTTATTGGTCAAATTTCAAAGGTTCAAGCACTCATGTTCATCTATTAGTTTATTCTGCTGTTCATTATATAAATTAATAGAGCTAGTGGTATTAGATTTAGAGCTGTAAATTAATAGAGAAAATTAAATCTGCTGCTAGCTGGAGGTTTAATCAGCTCTGTGCTACTCTTCTGCAGGAATAGTTTTTTAACTATTACAAGGATTAATGGTCGCAAGGAACACACCAACAAACTCGTACGAGGTAAAATAATTCATTTTATCGCACGAGTTTGCAAATAATTTCTATCATTAATATCTATGAGACTCAAGGGCAAAAGCTTTCATTTGTTAACCTGATCTTAAACAGGAAAAGAATAAGACTTGTACTTGTTTGGCCTTGCTCATCATATGCTTTTTTTCATTTTTAGCTCATAGGATGAGAAGGTTCTAAAAAGAGTAATTTCTTGTCTCGCTTGCTTTCCTTTTCCTTTATCTTGGAGAAAGGTTTCCATTGTTTGGACTAACAACTCCTGCATGGCACTTCATCTTGTTTAACTCATGATAGTTATTGACACTTCCTGGTAGATTTACTAATCAATGCAATATTACTTGGTGCTTAATGTTCTGTCTTGATTTTTAATGAATGGTCTCCGGTGAGTCACACCAATGAGAACAAAGTAAGCATCACTTAGTTTGAGTTTGACTCTACAAACAGAATATGCTTGCATGTGAAAAGAATGAAAAAGAAAGAGAGTAAAAAATAAGCATGATTGAGGTTGGAACAAGGGCTTAGGGCCATTAAAAAAAAGAAAAGGAAAAAATATGTTAGCTATACAGTCATGCTGACATGCATAACCATCACAATAGGGCTAAACTTTAACTTCTTGGTTAGAAGTTGACTCTCTAATTAAAATTGCACACCAAAAATTTTTGATGAAATATCATATCTTCAGGACAGAGACACGTATATTCATCATTATCATACCGTAATTATAAAATTGGTGGCACATTATCAAATTTTCAAAATCAAAATTTTGCCTCATATTATTAACTAGTTCTGTATAAATATGGGTCTACTGTTGCATCCCATCCCATGCAAGATTCTACATCGTTGATTTTTAGCTGACTAATTTGTTTACTTTGTAGGAGATATTGGCTATGACTTTGAGACGAGATTGCCAAAAAGGGGCCAAGTTATTGGGGCGGTTAGATTGGATTGTGGAGCCCATGAAGATGCTAGGTTGTATTGGATCTTCAGGCTAAAGTCAACTTGATGAAATGTGCATTACAGTACAAAATGTTTAGTTTATGCTTATCAAATAAATTGTCTAGTTGTACCTTTTTTGGTACCACTTGGTTCATGCATAGTTTCTTTATCACTTTTAAAAACTTTTAGGTCTAATCTTTCTTTTGAATATAAGGGTTTTTGTGCTTTGCTATGTTGGATTTGGACATTGGTTTGGCTTTGTCTACTAAAGTAAACCCTATTTTGTGTGTATCATGTGTATGTCTACTTGTAGTTTTTTGGTTTGCATCAAGGAATAGTTATAAATTACATTGTTTTATGAGTTGTTATGCATGATACATATTGTTAAGGAAAATGTAATTGTGGTAAATAAAACTTGAAAATATATCTCTGAATATATTTTGTCAAATATAATTTGTGTTGCATAGTGTTATCTTTATTTATATGTCTGGCCTTCAACGAGGCAAGAGCTAATACGTTATATTTATTGATAGTTACATAGTACATTATTAGTTGACTCCTAATCTTGAATTTTCTTTCAGCTTGATTGAGGAGACTTCTCTAGATCTTTATTTATTTTCTTTCAGCTTGATTGAAGAGGCTTCTCTAGATC
>CAODLS011554844.1:0-18976 GCA_948243855.1 Flueggea neowawraea
AATCAGAACCACTATTCACGGATAATTCATCCAATTAAATATGCACAGAAATAAGAAACAGGATGAAAAATGCCTCATACTATATATATCAAATATAAAGGGGTAAACAATGTGCTTGGGGCTAGGGCTTACACTAACATACTCGGACTCACCTAGGTTCTATAGTGATTTCAGGTCTCAGCAATCAACTATAAGAATGTAATGAGATTCACTTATGACTTATAACCATGTAGTGAACTCATTTACGTGGATCTATCCATACACTGTTCTTAACAAGTACTATGTCCTTGATCGACATCCTATGTCCTATGATCGGTAAAACTCCACCAGCTCTCAAGGAACATACTAGTCTTAGTTTATTATCGTTCCCACGATAATAATCGACTAGGGATATTTTGAATAGTATTTGTAAACGTTTAGCTTTTACTGCCAAGTCACCACACTTGCATCATGAACCCACAACTATTCATGGATACTTTGTTAATTTATTTGCACAAGAAACTAAAAGAACAAATTATTGCTTTATATTATAAACTAAGTGAAATACAATGTCTTGGGATTTGGGCATACACTAATATATCTTTGATCGAGTCAGTGTGATTTGCTTCTGTGCATTCTTTGATCTCTGGCTCGGTACTGTGGCAACCACTTGCATATTGATATTGCATACGCGATTTGTTGTTGTAGATATGGATCGTCCACGCAGTAGAGGTCGTGGGAGACCTAGACGCCAGCCTGTTGATGTTGCTGAGTATTCTGTAGTCGATCAGCATGAGGCTACTAGTTAACCTGAGGTTGCGGTACCACAGCCACAACCAGCGCCTGTTGGTCAGGCGGATGTGTTAGAGCTATTTACTCATGTCTTGATGAGAGTGGAGACACTGTTAGTTGGTCAGGCTGCTGGAGGCCAGACTATTCCGCCTGTTGCGACACCACCATTACATCCACTTCAGCCTGAGGCAATTGCAGTACCTGCACCTGCGACAGTTCCCACTGCATCTCAGTCCGATGCTGAGTATCGACTTGCGAGGTTTATGAAGCTATCTCCACCTAGGTTTTTAGGTAGATTGGGGGAGGACCCTCAGGACTTCACGTTTACCATGGGTCATGACACAGGAGGCCATGACCGTGGTGACTTGAAGAGTATGACAAGGGGAGAGGAAAAGGTGGTTACGAATGAGGACAAACTCGTGGGGACCAAGACACATTCAAGGTGCATTTTTGTCAAGAATTATTGGAGGGTTTTGAGGTCACATGTGGGCTATAAATACTCCTCTTATTTTCCCTTTTAGGATCATTCACTACATTCTCTTTAGGATTTAAATTAGGGTTTGAAGATTAAAGGGAGAGCTTGAAGGTTTTAGGCATCCTCTTTGAAAGTGACATTGAATAGGGGTTTTTGGCTTCCATGTTTTCTTTTTCTCTTCATATTTTTAGCTTAATTATAATGTTTTATTTTTATTTCTATTTTTTCTTTATGTTAGTTATGGTAGCTTAGATTTATTGTTAGGGCTTAGAGATGTAGACTATTGAAGAATACTTGCTATTTAATGAATGGTTATTATTTTTGTGCATTTGATTTCCATATTTGAAGATTATTTTTAATGGGTATTGTGTTTATGTTCTTTATTTGATTGATTGCCCATGGATTTGATTTAATGCCTTGATATACTTGACTATGATTATACTTGATCACCATAGTTGTAGTTTAGGTTAGCCTAGTTCAAGAATAGAGAGATGAAGGCTAGGTGAGGTCCGCAAGCATTAGACTTGTGTGGTTTAGGATAGAGATATTGCTTGCCCACAAAGTGTTCGATGAAATTTCCCATGGGTTAATGAACCTAGTTTAGCTAATTGAGGCCTAAAGGACCCTTTTTCTAAATGTAGGTATGACATAAATGACCTTGAGAGAGACTTTAGGCTAGCTCGGTGGAGAGAACACTCAATCTCCAAACCCCATTCATTAATGTAGCAAGTAGTATTCTTTAGTTTAAATCTCGAAAGTCCTAACACTTTATTATTAATTGCTTATCTCCTTTTCATTTCCAATTGCTTGCCTTTGTTAATTTTGCATTTTTAAATCAAAAATCCCCAAAACAAATAATGTTATTTATTGCTTTTGTTCTATGAATTGATCATTATTAGTACTCGTTCCCTTGGATTCTATAACCCTAGGGGTACTCCCAAGGTAAAACTACATCGATTCTCATGCGCTTGTGAGACACCAATCAACAATCATTTATTAGAGTAAGCCCCAGCTGTAGGGGAGTCTAATGACAATTGTTTACTCAAGTAACTCAAAAAGCTTTACTTGAGTGAACTAGGCCTCTGATTACTCAAGTAATACAAACAAATTACTCGAGTGAGCTAGGCCTCAGATTATTCGAGTAACACGAGCAGCTTATTCAAGTAAGCACTTTTCTAGGGGCTCAAAGAAGAACATGTCACTCAAGTAACACACAGTCTTACTCAAGTAACACATTGTTCTAAGGGACTCAAGAATGATCACATTAGTCGAGCAACACACCATTTACTCGAGTAAACATACTCTTCACACAAATAAACATCAAATTACCCTAAAGTCCAACCTCTAGCGAGGTGTTACAACGGCAGGGTCTCACACTAGGAAAAATGAGATCATTTATCAATATTTTTTATCCTCATGGTCACGTGTATGACACACATGGTATGATCATGTGTTGTGGTGTTCTTTTTTTCTCTTCAAGGAGAACGTGTTTGTATAACATTGTCAACACCATACAGAAGCTTTGGTTACATCCTGTGGCCTATGTCTCTTTCAATATGACTTTTCTTGCCCTTTTATAATGAACTCATGACTGTAAAATACAAGACGATCTCTTGATTATAAACACGCTCTAGATCTCTTTCTACGTTCAAAATCAACCTCATCTTAGTACTTCCCCCAACGAACTAGGAAAACCAAGGTAAACACCCGTGTGAATGGGTTACTTCTTTGTCCAACATTCTTTTCATGCTCAATGCTACAACAAATATCAACTCTAAACAATTGTGCTCGTATTGGTTACGATGATCTGGTTAAAGATCATATGTTAAGGGATTGCACACTTCATATGCCACGCGGGTCTTACGAAACTTTTTCCTTATATCAAGTTTTTACTAATGGACCTTCAATCACAACTCGCATGGACCTACATTTCAGGTTTACTTCCCTTGTGAAACTTGTACTAAAATTCACTTGTCCTTGTGCAACTATGTCCTTTATAAAATGATACTTGATCTCAATTTGCTGAGACTTATAATAGATCTTCTTAATCCTTAAGCATTCGAGGTCAACTATCCTAAGGACTGTTGTAGGGTTTTTATGTGGTTAGTGCTAAGTGGATCATTCCACTATATAGCCAACCTTCCTACTACATTGTAGCTAATGAAGCTATGGTTTCAGATTCTCTTGCCACATACTTATATGTGTTCCTCGTTGTTGTACGAGATAACATTTCTTCCAAGTGAGAACACATAACCATACATGGATGTCCTTCTCATCCACATCATTTGTCCAACAAGCAACTGTGTCTCACTTTATCGTAAGCCCTTACAATAACATAGTGCCTTACAGTGTCTCTAAAGCATCCAAGTATCTCGTTCACTACTTTTCAACATCCTCCTTATATGTTGGATCAATATTTGCTAGCTAACTCGACTATATAACAAAATCTAGGCATGACACACACCTATGCATAAACTTGTGTACTACAAGTCATAGTCATGTACATCAGCACACATACATTAGACTATAAAGGATAGTCTTATGACATTTGTATGAAGAACATTTCTTGCATGCTCTTCCTTTCACATCTTTCTTGGAGACACGTATGTCCTAAAAGACTTGCTCTTAGTCATGGGGTATCTATGGGTAATGCATTTCTACAATTTAAGGTGTTAAAGGACTTTGTTGATACATCCCTCTTGTGGAGGGACAACAACTCACTCAAATGATCTCTTGGAGTTTGACTCCAAGGTCAGCCCATATCATATATCTCAAAGTTTGATCATGAAGAATCTTTGGTGTCATTCAAGTATGCTAGACCATTCCTACCTCTTAGTGTGATGTTCACACAAGTTTAGAATGATGAGATTCACCTTTAATGTATATGGTATTATCATAATAGATATGAATATACCATCCTCTCAAAGATTGTCTAATGGCATACCTTGGACAATGAAACCATTAGGTTAAAGCATATTAGGCCCTTCTTTAAATTCTCTATTGAGAAAATGAGTCTCTACATCGTATTGATGTAGGATGAGGTATAGGCTAGCCTAAATGCAAAATCTATTCAATAGAGGTAAATCTTTCAACAAGGTGGTCTTTTCAATCTTGTTGAGTAAATCTCGTTTGGCAATTATCGATGTCTTTCTTGATTTATTGCTCATATATCCACTTATCCTCAATGGGTATTGGCCTTTTGGGTAGATCAACCAATCCTCAAACATGGTTCAATATCAAATTTCATTTACACTTCTATTAATGTAATAACTCTCCCGTTTTGATAATTTCTCTGTAGCATTCCGACCAACTCTGACAAAGTTTTTGGTGGAATGTCACTTGATTGATAATAATCCTTGTTCATTTGAGAATTTGATTTTAGAAAGCTTGAGGTGATTTTTCTTGGTGTTTGAAAATTTTTAAGGATGTTATCTATGAAAGTTTGGGTGTGGTTAAGTCCTGAGAGTGATGGGATTTATGATTTGAAGTTAAGAACACGTTGGGGCATGATTTTGTGCGCGTAGAGCTTGTTGGAAGTCAACTACATGCACAACAGTGGTAACTATGCTCGTTGAGAGTGGTTTGGATGGGTTTGAGGGTTGTGTAGGTCGTCTGTGTGCGTTGGACATGGTTTATGCGCACGTTGTTCATCACTGGGATGTGAACCGTGAGGACCTTGAGCCATTCGTATGCATTGCAAATGTAGTGGGCACGTTGTTCTTCGCCTGGAATTAAGCCGTGGGGATTTTAGGTCATCTACGTGTGTAGTTGAAGGGTCTATGCATGTAGAAGGTGACCTGGGTGTGAGCCAAGAATTGTTGAGCACCATTTACGTGCGCTGAGGGAAGCATCTATGCACGTTGAATGCTTTTTGCGTGCGTAGATGATGTACTACGCAAGTTGATGAGCCAAAAATGCTGAAGACGAGTGATAGGTTGTGTTTCGGCGAGATGGTTTATAAATACCCTCTTACCCGACCTTGGTTCATCATTCCTCATCTTTCACACTCTCTCACTCTCAGACAGATTCTCTCTCTTTGTCTTTGCTTCCCCAATGTTTCTAAACATCTTTGGAGGTAAGATCGAGAATCTAATATCTTGTTTTCATCCGTTTGATGCCTCTGATTTCTGAACCCAATTTTAGTCCGATTTGTTTTAGGGGTTATGATTCTTGATGATTCTAATGAGCTGGAAGCTAGGGGTTGTTAGATGATGGTTGTTTGAGGTAAGATTGTCCTTGCTTTCTTTTTATTTCATCATGTTCACGTATTAATCTCGGAATCCCTTTTTGGACCGAATTTATTTCTAGGGTTTGGATTTGATGTTTTTGTTGGATGAGATGTTAGATAATGATTATCTATAGTTATTTGAGGTTAGAGGAACCTAGATTAAGCCCACAATCAAAATATTTGAGGTTTCTCTGAATGGGCTAGGGTTTGATTCGGGTTTGTGTAGATCTTTGATGATTTTGAGTTGTTTTTGAGAAACCAACCATAGATTTGAGTTCTTGAGGTTGAGTTTGATCAGTTTAGGTGTTTGAAATTGATTTCTATCAGTTGAATCGAGAAATGAAATTTTGGGGTAAATTGCCTATAGAGATGAAACTTAATATTCTGTAAGTTTGAGGTTAAAAATATAGTTCTGAATATTTTAGAAGTTTGATTTGATGGTGGGAGAGTGGCATAGACCACACCATGAGTTATTATGGTCCCATGATAAATATATGAGGTTTTCAGAAAAACCTAATACTATGGGTAGTATTTTACCAATGTGCATGTGTATGCATTTGGTGCAAATGATTTTCAAATGTTTTCTCGAAAATCATACTATATATATAGTGTATAAATATGTATACCTGTTGTATATCGTATGTGCTAGTTTTCAAATGGTTTTCAAACTAGTCTTTGTGAGGCACAAATGAGGCAATCTGGAGTGTTGTCCCTCACTCACTGGGTTGACCCCTTTGCTTCTCTGTGTTGTCTTGTTTCCATGATTACATGATTACTTTGATCCCAGCAGCCTTTGGACACTCTCCGCCCAGTGAGACACATATTTTGGTTAGTAGCGCCTTTTTGTCGGGCTACGTCTTTTATAGTAGATGCTCCATTCTGAATGTTGTAGGGTTATCGGGTGGTGTATATGACATATTTTAATATATATATATATATATATATGGTATGTATGTTATCTTCCTACAAATGTTTTACATAAATGAATGGGAATAATTTTAATGTTTGAGGCTTGTATGAGATGGGTCGGGCTTCTATAGATGGTTCACCTCGTACGCTGGTCATAGTCCCAGGAACGGGTCGTGACAAAAACAGCCTTGTCATTAATTACTTTGCCCCCCTAAAAATTACCTATATCCTGCTTTACATTATAATTAAGTGCCCGATTAGAGCTCACAGCAGCATCAAATCACTGAACGGCAGTAAGAGGGAAGTACCTTCCACCCTTTAATTTCTTCTGCAAATCATGAAACAAAAAAGCCAATAAGCACAATTAAGCATACCAAAGTAAGAAAAACAGAGAAAAAAATAAGAAATTAAGCTAAAGCAACCTCAACAGTGAAAATAAGCCTCAATGTTCTACCAGGGGATTCTGATCCACGAAGTGTCTCAAGAAACTCAGAAGGATCAACTTTTGCCTTCTCAATCACAGGAAAAGCTGACAAATTCTCCTCTGCTGCAACCTTTCTTGTCTTTGCTGCATTCTTTAGCACTTTCATGCTATCTTCAACCTCGTAAACCCCACTGAACAAGAAAACCACTTTCAAGTAAATACTTACAAGACCAACCATAGTTCTAGATCTCAGTAAATTGTCCTAAAAACGTAAATTACCTTGGAAAATTCCAAACTTGCAATTAAGCCTCAATTGTTTGGACATTATAGTTTACCAGAATTCAGTGGCATAACTGTTGAAAATGATATCATTTTCTATATTTTACAGTCAACAAAAAGAAGAAATTTAAAAAACAAAAAAGATTCCTACTTTGTGGGGTGAGGTCTTGTTGAGTTCTTATTCCTGCTGGAGAACTAACGCAACGACAGTTTGGTCTTTCTCATCAAGGGTCGCTCTGGGTCTCACTTTCTGAGGCCTGTGGACATTGTAGCTTGCTATGGCTGTAATAAGAAGTGATGTGTTTGTTCTAGTAGCGCCATTGCTTTGGTTCTGCTTCTGATAGCAACTCCAACCGTACTCTATATTTGGAGTTTTGAAGTAAAACTCCAAATGTGGAGAAAATTCATCTCCAACCATGCTTTATTTGTTGATGCAAAAAAGGGGTTTGCTACCGTGCCATTCTAATTTTGAAGTAGCACTGTGACATCTCTATTTTTTTTATGAGGCCAACTATTAGTTCATTTATAATGTATTCAAGTTTAATTAATATTAGTTTAATTTAATATTAATTAATTTATAATGTATAAACAAAATAAATTAAAAATAAATACACATAAATTAGTATTAGTACAAGTGCATACACTACAAAATAAAAACATAGTAGATTAATACTAATACTAACATAAATTAATATGACTTAATATTAAGTCTAAAGTAATTTAACAAAAAAACAAAACAAAACAAAAAGACTAAAAAACCAACAATAAAAATATCAAAGTACGTAGCATAATAAGATAGATAACTGATGGGTGACAAACCAACAAATTAAATTACTTACTCAAAATATAAATATGAATATAGCAATGAGTAAACTCGAATCTACAAAGACCGGTAAAAATCAAGTCTAACTGTAAGAATAAAATAGTAAATAATAAAGTGATTTGAGAAGATTAAGTTGGAAGCAGCGAAGATAAAATAAGATTGCAAATAAAGAAAGCAGTAAACAATTGCAAAATTAAAGTAAACAAAAATCAATAGTATGAAGGCTTAGTCAATGTGTTATTTTGGTATCACTTCTTGAATTGATCACAAAAATGAAAGATATATCTTAATTATTCACATAGGCAAACTATAATTACAAGTGACACACTCAATAACCAATCTCTACTTACTATTTCGGTAGCTCCGAGAAGCCATACATATTACTTCCCTTACCAATAAACAACCCATGGGACGTCCTATAGGATTTTATCTATCGGTAGCACTAAGAATTATAGAGAGCTCACCCTAGCCATTGAAATTGGAAAGTCGCAATTCATTTAAACTAGATTATTTAATTCCTTTAGCAATAATCGAGGCC
Organism: Flueggea neowawraea; assembly: GCA_948243855.1. Lineage (NCBI taxonomy): Eukaryota > Viridiplantae > Streptophyta > Magnoliopsida > Malpighiales > Phyllanthaceae > Flueggea > Flueggea neowawraea. The sequence goes on from CAODLS011554844.1 coordinate 8,448, forward strand.
TCTACCTGAATTATGCTGAGTTACTACTTGTTAGGACATGTAATCACAGATTTGTAGTCCTAACTAGTAGAATATTATTTCATCAATCAATCTAACCAGTTGAAATTAAATTAATCAACAATCACATAAGATAAATAAGAACGCAAAAGAGTTTGGTTGTGGTTGTCTTTGCCGTCAACATTGTAGAATAGAGAGGAAAGAGAACAAAATAATATGGTGGCTGCTAATCATATGAGCAAGCCAATTGTAACCTAATTAGAATTGTTCAACAATGTTCCAAAATTGACCCTCCTAATAGACTTTGGTGTCTCCTCTGCAAAGAGCCACGATTATGCCCTTCTATTTGTCAAAACGCACTCTACCACGTCAGATTAAAGTTTTGTCAGCATCTCCCAGAACAGCCCATCTCATCATAGACATGCTATAAGCACCCAGAATCCACTTTTCACACAAAACAGCCCCAAATCCACCCTTTTATAGCAAATTAGTCCATAAACCAATTTAAACATAAACAAACATAAAAACATACAAATAAAAACATAATGCATGCAAAACAATATTAAACTGCTAATGAAAATATGCATGAAATGCACACCAACAAAATCCCCATAATATTCTGCTCATTCCAACTTGATTTCGATAATAATTTGGTGTTTCATCTTGGTTGTCGGATGCATTTTTTGAGGTTTTAGGAGTTGAGGAACTTTGAGGATGGTTTGGAAGTAGTTCGGGTGTAAGAAACGTCAAGTATGGAAGCTGTAGGGGTCAATACGTACGTTGTTGTTGATGACGACATACGTTATTTGGAATTGGACATGGGATGATCAATGTACGTTGCTGCAAGAACAACGTACGTTATATGTGTGTGCAATGTACTTTGTGAAAGGAACAATGTATGTTGTAGTTCAAGCAGTAGCCACGAAACGTGATTTTCAACTCGACAACGAACGTTTTGCTTAGAATAACGTATGTTGGCAGCAAGCAAAATGTCTTTAAAGCACTCAACAATCTGATTCCCTTCATTTACTGATTCCTCTCTCACTCAAAACTCTCTCAACTCAACTGGGATTCTTCCACATTGTTTGTCCATCATTCCTAACCATTTTTTGAGGTAAGATTACATTTATTTCTTGGATTTAACTTCATTTTCATGCATTGATTGATGGGTTTTGATTTTGGGTCAATTTCATTGGGTTTTCAATTTTTGCATGATTCTGAGTTAATGATTGTTAGAGGATGCTGGAATAAGTTGAGTAGGACTTAGATTAACAAGAATCAAGCATTGAATCAAGAGATTTGATCAGTTCTTGAAGTGGGTTAGGGTTTGGACGGTTTTGATGAATCTTAGACAAATTTGATGTTTGTTTGGTGAAAATGTTGGTGGACTGATGTTCCTGAGGTTGAGATTGACCAATGTGGGTGATTACGTCGGGTATCAATTGAATCAAGAGATTGTTATTTTTTAGAATAAGTTTTGGTATGTTATATAGTTTTGTAAATTTCTAAAAACTTGAGCATAGAATTGTAATTTCTAACTGTTGAGGTACATTTTTGTAATTTTAGAAACTTGATTAAACTGTCGATTTGTAATTTTGAGAAACTTTCGGGTTAGATTTGTAATTTTGAGAAATTAAGTATGGATTTGTAATTTCTTTGAGTTTAAGGGCTCGATTAAGGATTCTGACTACTTGGAGGGCCTATTTGTAAGTTTGAAAGCTTTGAGGACTAATTCATAATTTTACTTGGATCTGGGGATAAAAATGTAATTTTACAAACTTTCAGGGAACAAATAGTAATTTTACGACGATTCTGATTTTTGGGTGGAAAGTGTGAGATCTTTGACCGTAAATGGGTTTTTGGGCATCGGTTGAGCATTTGTATTTGCATATGCATGTACACGCATTTTGGTACCGCCACAATACCAGTATCATACTTTGTTTCGAATCTGATATGCTTTGTATATGATACTTTGTTTCAGCTTCATGTTCTTCCTAGAGGGATCAACCGCCAGATAGTGGTGCCTGACCGTTATTACTTGGACATCCAATTGAATGGATAACAGCTTTAGACACATAGGTTGTGTCTCAAAACTATATTTGTTTTTGATGTGTTCAAACGTATTTTTTAAATTGACTAATTCGAGGATTGACTAAAATAATAAAGGGATTATGTGAATTAATATTCACCTTTGTTTTGTAAGTTGATATATATATATATATATATATACTCCCTCTATTTTGGATTCTGACTTGCATGCCTATAATTTCATACTTGTATAGTATGGTTTTTTGCTTTAATACGGGACGTCTATGCTACAGGGTACGTAACCTTTGGTATAGCAATGCACTAAGAAATCCCAACTACCAAGGATGCCGGTAGCCATGTGTTCAAGATGTCAAACATATGATTTGTTATTGATTAGTGGCAGAGTCCACGATTACATTTGTTCTTGGTGTTGGCGCATACCACAACCCATTTGTTTTGGTCCCATATTTTTGATATTACTACTCTGGTTTTGATATTATAATTAAACAATGATGTTTTCATGCGTGTTGTATGCTTTGTTTGAAATCAGTTTCAAAATGATTTTGAGACACTAATACATATGTAGTATGTATATGTATGTACATCTTCATTATACTTGTATGTTGTATTTTCGAACCTTTTTCAAATCAGTCTTTGTGAGGCACATATGAGCTATTTTTTAGTTCTATTCCTCACTGGGTTTTGGCCCCATTTTTGCTTTCTGTCTACCTTTGATCCTTTCCTTCCAGGTTGATAGATTTTGGCTTCGGCAACTACACCTCATCTTGGATACCAATGAGGCTTTTTTGGTTAGTGTCGCCCTTTTCCTCGAGCTTCCTTTGTTTTTGATAGAGATCCACACTGGCATGTTGTTCGGTTACTGGGTTGCCATGATTTTGTTTTCAGTATTTATACATTGATTTTGTATACTTATTCTTACATATATATTTTTTGATATATGGTAAACCCATTTTTATTATATGTTTTAATAAATGTTTTAAAATGTATAAATGGGTAGTATCTCTGAATTTTTGAGGCTTGTATGAGATGGGTTGGGTTCCCTTAGACGGTTTGTCTTATATGCCAGCCATGGTCCGAAAATGAGTTGTGACATTTCCCCACACTTAAACCATGCTTGTCCTCAAGCGTTTGATAATCCAAAGACAATTTAAAGACTATACTTCAAATCACTCTTTCCATCCAAACATCTAATTCAACCCAAATCGACATGTACAAAAAAAATTTAAGAAACAACACAACTAGCATCTGGCTAGCCGACAATCTAAAATATTAATCTCTACAATGGTAATGTTCCCTAGGGAATAGCAAAACCATACCCTCATGGATGTCACTTAATCACTCAAAAGTGTTTGGGGTGAAATATTTTCACTCAAGGCAACCAGAATAGCTCTTTCCAAGGCTTGATAATCGATCGAATCTCCAGCAAAGTAAAACACAAGAGTTAATCCACCAATCAAAGAACACTTTCATAGGCTTGTAACGGGTTTAAACATAGGGGTAAACAAACAATGAGTTGAGAGAAACAATAATGAGATAAGCTAATATATGCCAACCAAAATAAATACATAATATTGATAGTTCTAACCACAAATTCACGTCCATAACCAATGAAGGACGCATAAAAAATTTCACCCGGGACACCATTTATATATAACTAGCCTTTTTGTGTATGTCCATTGCACGTTATTGAAGTTTTTTTTATAATTTAATTATATTTTAATATAAATATACACTTTAAAATTTTGGTCGTCAATTTTCATTGCATAAAATAAGGAAGAAAATAAAATTATGCAATGGAAAACTTAATCAAATATATTTTTTTTATAATCAAATATATTTGTAAATATACTCAAGAAAATTCAAAATATATTAAGTCAAAATTTAATAAAAATAGCGACAAAATAGTTCATTATACATATTGTCATTGAGACACATTTGTTATTAAAAACTTATATATAAAGTCCCTTTATATAATTCATTATTGTCATCTATTGATTAGGATATAGGATAAATATTCCACTCATTTATTATACTGTTAGAAGATTGTGTGACAATATAAATTACAAATTCTAGTTTAAGCAAGTGCATTTTTTTATTAATGCATGCTTTAGTTTGCACAATTATTTATTCGAATTCATTTAAAGCCATTGTTTAGGAAAAAAAAAGACCTAAAGCCATTGTGCCCCTTTCGCCCGTCCCTGTCCATAACTGAAGTGAGCAGAGTGTTTTTTCACAAGGCTTCCCACGACAACTTTACATCTCCTCTGTCACGACTCGTTTCCAGACCATGACAAACATACAAGACGAACCAAACCGAAGGCTTGGCCGATCTCGGACAAGCCTCGGAGAATCATACTTACTACCCAATTTCATATCCAAATTAATAATTAAACAATATAGATAAAAAAAAACTCCAAACTCATTTAATAAAGTAAATTATTTATAATATCAAATATAGAAAATAGTTCAAAATAAAATCTTTTGTAATATCGGAAACAAGAACATAACTCATTGAAACCTGGTGTGGACCATCTAACTAGCATACAAACTGGGACCCGACCAAAAGGGCACTCACTGCCAAATCAAGCGACGACTCTCTGAGTATCCGGATGCTGGAAGGCTAATGAGGACAAGAAGGAATCACCTAAAAAATAAAATAAAAATAAATAAGAAAAAAGGAAGGGGGTAAGAACCCATTGAGGGATACCACTTTAGAGCGGCTATGGACCTCTCGTAAACTATTTGAAAACAATTGAAAAATATCGCATGCAGATATAGCCCACATATACATATGGGTATAAATACTATATAAGTATTAGTGTTTCCAAAAATCCATTTTGAAAATGTTTGCAGACAAAGCATACATCATGCACACATACATTTAGGGACTAAGCAAAATCTTTCAAAAACATTTTCAAACTTTATCAATGATAGTATACTTTCAGAAACAAAGTGAAACTCCTTCAGAAACATTTTAACTTATCAGAGGTTCCAAAAACAAAAAGTCCAAAAACCTTTTTAGCTTTAACAAAAATTTCAAAAAAAGTCAAAAATCTTTCTAGTTTATTAGAAATTCCAGAATCAAAGGGTTGTCGTATAGGCTCAAAGTGTAGCCATTAAGGTGAGTAATGCCACATGGGCGAGTAATGCCATACGGGCTGGTGTAGCCACTAAGGCGAATGTGTAGGCACTAAGGCACATATTAGGAACTAAGGCACAAAGTAGCCACTAAGGCACTAATATCCATATACATAGCCACTAAGGTGCAGAGGTAGACATCCAGGCTATATCCAATACTGGATCAAAGTTGATTCAGAGTAATATTTCAAAAAAAATCAATGGATATAAAATAATATATTTTAAAATAGAGGAAAACATTCTACAAATAGACAACATGAAAATCATACAAGCATTCACAAAAACAAGGTTCATAATTTATTTCTGAAATGTATCAAAGGAATACAATAAACTCAATTTATATTACTTTCAGAAGCTGATCAATTTCTTACAAAAACTTGAAACCTTTCAGAATCAGAGTATTATTAATATTTCAAAATTCAAATAACTTTTCAAAAATAGACTTATCATGTGCCAAAATTTAGAAAAAAAAATTAAGAGACAAATTCAAATCAAATAAGTCCTCACGTAAGCCAAATTTTAGTATTTTCAATCCTTTAATTATTCCAAATTACATGTTGTGGTCGTAACACAACAAAAAAATATAAGTTAGAGAGACACATCTTATGTGTCTGAAGCTATCATCCATGCACCTCGATGTCGAGCTGCCAAACTCCAAATCACTGACCACTGATAGATGGCTGGTCACCTTGAAAGTCGAACTAAGCTGAATACAGAATTTATTACAACAGACATTAGACATGGTAACTGTGGCATTAAGAAGTATGCATGAAATGTAAATGCAGACCCAGATCTCAACGACGCTAGAGATCCTATTTTGATCGAGAATCTAATATTCTCGCCACAAGTTAAATCTCAAATATTCAAAAATTGCATTTGAGGCACCCACACATGTAAAATATCAAGTTTATTCTCTATAAAGAAAAATTACCCAAAAAGTCATTTTCTCGATTCAACAATTGTTCTCAATCACCAACATTGGTCCTATTTAACCTCAGGATTGGTTATCCAATCAAACTCATATTCATCAAAACTCTTCAAAAGTACATCCAAACCCTAACCCATTAGGCTCAATCTCTTCCAATCTCATTTCCAAACCAAAACCCATACATTATCAAGTTCGGTCTATCATACTCTAATAGAAATTAACTTAGAATCATCCAAAAATTTGTTCACAATTAGAAATCCCTCGCAAAACTGTCACAATCCTTGACCCATTCGATAACTCATCAAATCTCTTGATTCCAAGCTACATTTATGCTTATCTAACCTCAATAAATCATAATTTAATAGCCTACAAAAACCATTTCAATATAATCATCCAAAATCTGAAACCCTAAGCACATTCGGCCTAAAACGAATTTAAAAAATTTAATGCATGAAATGAGTGAAAAAGAGAGAAAGACAAAGGAGTTAATTAGGAATGTTTGGGGAAGCAATAAAGGAGAGATAAAATCGATCTAAGAGTTAGAGAGTGTGAAAAATGAGGAAGAATGATGAAGGAGTTGTGTTTTGGGTGTTTTAAAGATCTACAGATTGAAACACACCGTTTCAATGTTTTCAAAGGCTAACGTACATTATTCTGAAGTTAAAGCACATTATAAGACCTTAAAGTACGTTACCAAACTGATAATGTACGTTATTGGGGTAAAACATGTGTCCATAAGGCTCAGGACAGACCTAACATACGTTTCACAAACTCTAACGTACGTTGATCATCATCCATCAACATTAACGTATGTTATTTAGTGCTTAATGCATGTTAAGCTAAATTTCCAGCTAAAGTGCTATAATACCCCGTCCAATTTCAATTTGAGATTCTGAATTGGGTTTGTTTTGGGAGATCTGGGGTTGATCTTGGCTATGATTTATTTTGTTACGAAATTCGAGGACGAATTTCTTTTTAGGGGGGAAGTATGTAATATCCCGTACTTTCCAATTATGATCCCTATAGTTTTCGAATATGACATGGAGGATTTTTGGGAATACCAGTGGATGGTGTATGATGTTTATGATGAAATCATGTCAGGTTGGATGTTGTTAAGTTTTGGAAATGATTCGGGACGAGTTCAGTAGCAAGATAAGTCAAGAAGGGAGAAACAAGGCATCTTACGTACGTAAGGATAAGCCTAATGTACGTAAGGCTAAGCCTAACTTACGCAAGGCAGGCAAAACTCACGTACGTGAGAAAGAGATGTGACGTACGTGAGCTGGGCTTCCAGCATGATTCAAGTACGTGATATTTGGGGGTGACGTACGTGAGGTCGGGTCTGGTGCATTCAGAATTAATTTTAAGCCCCGATAACGTACGTGAGATGTCAAGACACATACGTAAGGGTACCCTAACGTACGTGAGACATAGATTGACGTACGTGAGATGTGTTTCAGACGTCTTTAAAGCATCTAACAAAAAAATCATGAAAATCTGGAACCCTAGCTCCAAACGGACCCAACTCGTCCAAACTTCAAAACTCATCAAAATAGAAGTTAAATCTTATAATTTCAATCTCAAACATCCATATTCTAACAACAAACAAACTCCATTCCAACAGAAAAGAAGGAATCAGAACAAATCATCAAATTTGGCCCAAAAATCCTAGATGCATAAATCATGTTCAAAACAGAGAAAAAAGGGATCAAAGAGTGTTTTTTACCTCAAAAACTGAAGTGGAAGAAAAGAGAAGAAAGAGGAGATGGAGAGAAAAAAGTAAGTTATGGCCAAAGATAGGGCGGATGGGTGAATTTATAGACCCCCAAAACTAAAACGTTGTGTTTCACTCAAAACTGCCCATAAAGGACACATCTGCGTGCGCAATACTCCATCTACGCACGTAGTTCCCGCTTCAATGTGGGTTGCACAATCCACAACGCATATAGATGATAGATCTGATGACCCCTCATTCTCAAATCCAAAATCAACGTGCGTTCCACTTTATACAATGCACATAGACCACTTCACTCGCTCATGGTTTAAGTCCAAGTGATGATGAACGCATGCAGAGCTCTTCAACGCACGTGGACGTGCTTAGGCACGTTCATAGTCCAACTCAAACGTCGATCTACGTGTGTAGAAACCCCTTCAAAGCACGTAAATGACCTCTAGCATGCCTTACACACTCAAGATTGCATCCAAATGAATTCCAAACTCAAGAATCAAGATTCCTAACGTCCCAAATTGTTGAATCAGTTATTTGATTAACATGAAAAACTCCTGAATTTTGATAATTTAACAAAATAATTGAAATAGTTAAGATATGCACGTTGTACAACCCTCTAAGAACATTGAAGATTGATCTCCATACGATGAAAAAATTCCTATGCACGTTGATCAATGATAAAGCCATACAGAGATTTCAGAAATAGTTGATATGTGCATAAAAGGCAATGTTGTGCGCGTTGGCGGAAGTGATATTATTCGAAAGAATAATCCAGCTACAAACTATGTGCGTTATACCTTGACCTATGCACGTACTAAACAAGAGATATCTATTGGATTGTTGAGCACTTTATTCTAATGCACATTGTACCCTGGTCTATGCATGTAGACGAGACCATCAGTCAAACTGAAAAGGACTCATGAGACAAGTCTCGTGACACTATAACGTGTGCGTAAAGGAGCAAATGAGATATCCTTAAGCAGAGTATACTATGCATATAGTACAGTATACAACACATATTGATGAAAGACGACGTCTAATAGATAAAGCCAAAATTTGGTGCAGTGTGTAAGATTTCAAACGGGAATATTCTTTGACATTAATTCAGAGAGTATCAGCACAATGAGCCACGCACAGAGGATAAAATCACAGAGATGTCAGATAAGGTGAGCTGGACAACCTGATAAATGGCAGACGCTCCTCGACATTTGAAAATTCAAAAATTCTCTGACACATTCATGAGGAAGATCAAAGGCATGACCATTGGAGACTCGACAACGTACGTAGCACTGAGTACAATGCACACAACATTCAAGCTTTGTGTACACAGATGGGAGAACTAAGCACGTAGTTACCACCTGATATCAAGCAGTAGGTACTGGAACTTGGCCTATGCACGCAGAAGAAAGATCGTTGCACGTAGGACTCTAATATAATCATGCACTACGTATGCAGTACACTTGGTACGCACGTAGTACAGACTGACGTCATTAATTTCAGCACTTTGTAGCTTTCTCACAACTGCTGTCTTGGGATTTATAATGGCTAGTTTTTTGAAAGCCTCTATAAATAGACATCCCCAGTCATGAGGTAAAAATAGAACACATTCTTGAGAAAGATGAAGCGGTGATATTGTTATTCTTGATCATTTCATTGTGTTCTTAAGTTCTCTTTTCCAACTAAGTTGTTTACTTGTTATCTGATAATCAAGTTGGTATAAACATACATCTTTCAATCTGAAAATATTGTTGTAATCAAGCTTTGGTTGTAAAGCTTAAAAGAAGTTTAGGTTTACTTTGTTTGATTCCTTAAAAAAATAAAGTGTATGGTTTTTTTGTTTGGTCCAGCCAAAAACAAGGTGTAGAAGGTTTTCTTGTGAGCCTAAAAAATAAGAAATTTGTAAATTGTTTGCCTTCACCCGGAAGTGATGAAGCTTAGTGGATTCAAACTCTCTAGTTAGCTAGAAGAGTGGACGTAGGTCAAAGAGGACCGAACCACTATAAACATTGGGCTCTGTTTCTCTATCCCTTACTCTTTTTCTGTTCATTATTGTGTGGTACTATTTTGGATTAAGCTATTATTTTTTATTTAAGAATATTTCCAAAAGTTTTCAAAAAGTTTTATTTTTAGCTAGAAATTCAATTCACCCCCCTTTTGGATTGCCATATTGGGATTTCACAAATCACTTTGAAACTGAACGGAATGCTACAGGATTTTGATTAGAACATGCAGAGTATTACATATGCACAAAATGAAAATTTAAGGAAAGTAAAAAAATGAATAAGAGCATAAATAGAAGCCTAAGTGGTGATGAAGAAGAAGAAGAAGAAGAAAGTGGTTTTACATGGTTGTAGTGGTGCAAGATCAAAACTTTGCCTGGAAAAAGAGTAAAGCAGCTAGCAAGCAATGCCCTATTTTTTGGCGCCAATGAATGCAGAGGACAATGAGTGTCACATCCTTGATCTGGTTGCATATTCACATGCATATTAAATACAAAATATTCATATGACATGCATATCCATACATGAATTACATAAGTATTTTTATATAGAATAAATCTCATATATTTATAAATAAAATAGAAAGATGAATACTTGTGTAGTTAATTAAAAGATAATTTTAGGCACAGTCGCATAATTGGAATAATGTCGATTGAATTTATGGAGTCGAATTCACTATTAAAATTGT
>CAODLS011555018.1:0-12958 GCA_948243855.1 Flueggea neowawraea
ATTGTGACGTGTGTGACACATGGTTGTAGTGACACGTGTCACATTGAAGTGGATGCCACGTGGCAATAATGACACGTGGCAGATTATCATTAGTCCACGTGACGTGTCTATCCAGAACTTCTTCCGAAAGCTTTCACCACATGTCGACTTCTGATTAGGCCATGTGTCGCATATGACACGTGTCAGGCGGTATCGGTTGCTGACAACCGGTTCACATGGTCTGCAGATGACACGTGTCGATCGATTAGTGGTCCACGTCTCGGTCAATTTTGACATAATTATTGCTCTGTCAAGTGTCGTGTTTTGAGTGGGCCGTGTGGACGAATCACAACTCGCCATGTCACCATTTTTATCAGATGAAAAATTCATCTGTAAGTTTCTCACTCAGTATTTTTTGATCGAGTTTTCATCGATTTGACGACTTTCCTGATATAATTTCGCAACGAAACTTGGGAAACTAATGTTTTTGAGGTCGCTGATCTCAAATCTTTTATTAGAATTTCAAAAATTCAAATTTCAGGTTTTGGCTCCGGACGGACTCGAACCAAAAACGACGTTCAGAACAAAAAGTCGAATACAATAAATTCACGGTAGATATTACAGACAAACACCAACAAGAATTTTGAATCATAATCTAAAATTCATTATCCGCTCTGATACAACTGAAGGAATCTAGCTACCGATTTAACAAATAAAACAGTATATTTAGTAGGTTCGAGTTACCTACCTCGATTCCTGTGGAAGCTCGACCCAACCAGCAGCAGAAGAAAAAGGTCAGGATCGGTTCGATGTTGGTCCCTCGAGCAAACCACCATCTGGTTGGCGACAGAAGTGCTCGTCTATTTCGCAACCTAGATGCCACGCGGATCAGGACCATCGACGAACGAGGAGAGAGTGGAGAGATAGGCTTCCTTTCCCTCTCTCTCACGTTTTTGGTGTGGGCATGGAATGAAAGAATGAAAACATTCTTTCATTCTTTCATATATATAAGCCCTTAAATGGACTTTGGGCCCAATGGACTTAGCACATGGGCCTTAAGGGCCCATTTCAATTGGGCTCGCCAATTGGGTTCAGTCTATCATCCCGATTCACACCTTGATCAACCGAGTTTGATCCACCCGTCATGGGCGGACCGCTTTTTTCAACATATAATTATTATATAATTAATTAAAGAAAATATTTGAATATTAAATACATTTGAAAATAAGATAAGTAATAGATTTGAAAATCAGATAAGTATTAAATTAAATAGAGATAAACATTTATCCCCATTTTTATTACAATTTGATTGTAATTATCTTAATCAACGAAAACGTGAAAAAAGGGATGAACTTTTTGATTTGGGGGGAGGCTCAACTTACTCTAAGAATAAGGTTTTTCAACTTACACCAAATCTTCATCATCTATTATTTTTGGATTTAATGGTGAGAACTAAATTTAAAAAAGCCAGTTATATCAACCATTAGATCTAAAAGAATAGTTCTCACCATTAAATTTAAAAAAATAGATGATGAAGATTTAGTGTAAGTTGAAAAATCTTACAGTAAATCCCTCCCCCATTGATATATGATTTGTAACTTATTCTTTTTGTAAAACTTTTATTTGCAGAACAAAAGCTATATCACATTGCCCAACCTAAAAAGACCTAGGAATTATGCTTAACCTTTCAATATTCTTATCAATCCGAGAAGTTGCGAGGGAATGAACCCTATTCTAAAATGTGTTCACCAGGTACATAAACCATTTTACTGTCAGTTCACCAATTGATCTCTGAAGTAGTGCCATTGACTTGCATATTCTTTATCTGAATAGAATCCAAATCAGACGGAGTGGAATCGGTTTTCACAAAAGAGAATCCGCGAAACCAGAAGGTAAGGTTCAGTAACATAAAATTATTTTCAAATTTTTATCTCTAATTTTCTCAATTTTTTAATTCCAAAAAAATTATGAAAAAATGAGAAAATACATTCAAAAGCTATATAATTTTTTAGTTTAGAAAACTGAAAAATTTGTTTAAATTCAACCAATTTTCTATAAATTTTCTATAAAACACGTTCAACTTGTTAACTAAACAATTTGCTGTTTGTTAATTTGTTAACTAAATAGCTTGTTGTTTGTCAATTTGTTAACTAAATAGTTTGCTATTTGTCAACTCGTTAATTTAACAATTTGTTGTTTGTCAACTCATTAATGTTATTTGTCAACTCATTAATTTAACAATTTGTTGTTTGTCAACTCGTTAACTAAACAGCTTGTTATTTATCAAATAAAAGAATGTGAGTGCAAAATTAACTTACTCTTTAAACATGTATGGAGAAAAAAAAACAAAGATCTTGTGAGGTGTGAACCCAAAAACACAATTTCTTTAAGAATGTGACAGTAGAGGTTGAACAATTAAATAAATAAAAAACAAGAACAATTGAAGAAAATCGGACAGTAGTAAGTGACAATAAGAAGATACCATGAAGAAGAAGAGAAGAATTTTAAAGAGAAGCAACATACCTGGCTTTAAAGAGAAGAATTTTAAGAAGATACCATGAAGTTGTTTTCCGTGTTTTCTATTTTTTTAATTTAAAAAATTTTGGAAAACAAACTATTATTTTATAATAAAAAGTTTAAAAAACTATTAAAAGTAGTTTTCTAAGTTTTAGTTATATTTTAAAAAATTCAGTTTTATATTTTTCTTAAAAAATATGTAATTTGAATATATTTTTTATATTTTTAGATTTTTTAGAAATTTTTTCAAAAAAATAATATTATTTTTTGTTACTGAACACATAAGCTTGGCTTTCATTTTTTCACTCTGGAATTGTTCAACTCTTTTGAGTTTGTGATGTCACACTTTGTCTTTTATGCATTTTATTTATTTTTATTTCTGGCAGTAATTAAATACATTTTACTTTATAAGTTGAATTAGAAACTATTCTTTTCATAATTTCAGCTTTCAGGAGTGAAATTCAATCTCTCTCTTTTTTATTTTAATTTTATTATACTCTAGATAGTTCTTTGCTTGATAGTCTTTCAATAATTAATTGATATTATACTCTAATTTTATTTGTCTCTATCAAATTATGTGATTGGTGCTATTACTGCTTGTGTTTCCACTGTGCCTCTTAGATGTTGGTGGATGGGAGTGATAATTGGAACAACTTAGAGGAGAAAAGCAATGAGTGAGCTCGACAGAGAGACAGAAAAATGAGGGTTTTGTTGGAGAGAAAGAAAAGAAATAAAGTGTTATTTAGAATTTTGTTTTCTAGAAGAAAAAGGCTTCAATCAAAAGAAAGGCTAATTTTTTTATATTAGCTACAATATTCATTTTTTAGATTGTATTTATTAAATGATTTTTCTTTCCTGCTTTATATTTTAGGAGTCATGGCAATGTGACATATGTGGATTTTGGTCTAAATAAGGGTTTGGAAAATAGATTTGGCTTTTGTTATTTCAAAATTGAGATTTGACATTGGCTTGATTAATTTCATATGGCATTGCATTATTATAAATCCGTACATTGTACAAAATTTTTTATGGAAAAAGAAAACAATCATATTTTTGGAGAAAGTATTGCATATTAAAAAATTATAAAAAAATTGAAAACAACATATTTTAAAAAACTGTTATCTCGGAAACTAATTTCACTTTAAGTAGTTTCAATCTAAATTTTCACTTTTTAGTGGCGTATGGATTTTGCAATATTTGCTACAAATGTTTTTTGATAAAAAAAACTTTCCGTTTATAAAATATAATTGAATGACAAAAAATAGGGCAATAAAATTGCAGTGTGTCCCCTATTTAGAGGAAAATATGTAACTCTTTTAAGAATTATTTTTATATTTTATTATTTATCTAACATTATATTTTAGTTTTTATGGAAATTTTTTTTATTTAATTATGTATATATTGTATCGTTTAAAATTTTTGGTTATTTATCTAGGACATGTTTTCCAAATTGTATGTATGATTATTATTCTTACTTGATAACATGATATTAATTGTTTTCTTTTGTCAGAAAAACATAATATGCTCGATGTTGAATAAAAATTGAATAAAAAAAAATCTATCATGTGCATCGCATGTACATATGTAAAATTTTATGCAATTTTTAATTTATGTGTCTTATACTTTACATATTTTTTAATATGTCATATTTTCATTTATTTAATAAATAATAAATTTCATACAATTTATAATTTTTTAAAAATATTTATAAAAAAACATTCATGTGCAACCCACATAGCTACCGACCTAGATAAGTTTAAATAAAGATTAAATTAGTGATTAAAGAGCATATTTTTATCCTCCATAGACCGCAACATATTGCTTTATATATGACAAGCTTGTTAGGTGGCAGTACTAGGTTCCAAGATAAACTCTAATTCAAAAGTATTTTTCGAAAAGGTGACTATGGCGTGAATATTTTTCAATTATACAAGTTCATTATAATTATACATATGGTGCTTACGAAATGACATTCCAATGGTCTATCTTCTCTGAAATGGCCACTTGTGGTTTTGGTCTTAGTTTGAACGGGTCTTGAACTAACCAATATTAATTTGCTATTTCAAAATTCAAATCGAGACTAGTTTTTGCATGAAATTAGACTGTGATAGCTTTTGGGTACATGGTATAGTCATAACACCAACAGAGTGAAAACGTGACCGCTTGTATTGATCATGTAATTATGATTATTAGATTTAGGCCTAATACATGTGAACCTCTTAAATTTGTATTGATCGTGCAATTTACTCCCTGAACTTCGTGACTCGGTAAAAATCCCTTCGAATTTGTAAAAATCGCTATTATTACCCCTCAAACATTAAAAACGTGACTGCTTAACACCGACTGTTATGACTAGACATAGACGTGGCAATGTGCGGGACTTCAATTGTTTGAAGGCGTGTATGACCTTTCTTCTTCCTCTGCTCACTCTTTTTCATCACTAAGCAACAACACAAACCAACCCATCTCTCTTTCTTGATTTATTTGCTTTGTTTTAAAAGAAGTAAAAGATCAAAGCTTTATTTGGAACAAGTCTAGATTGATTTAATCACCAAGTATGTTTAGTTTTTTTGGAGTAAAAGATTCAGACTTTAATTGATCTCAAGCAAAGCAACCCAAATTTTTTTTAAGAAAATTAAACAAACTTCAAAAAAAAAAAGAAAATCAGTTGCAACATGCACTACCGGAAGATGATTTCTGAAAGACAAGAACCACTTGTTTCGGTTCAACTCTAAATAGGTGAAGAACAAAACCCAGACAATCACAACTCTCCCAGGCGAAGAAAATACCTAGGCGAAGAACAAAATCTAGCTCCTCCTCCTCCCTCTCGGCCAATGGGATTTCTAAAAAAAAAGAGTACATAGAAGATTTGAACTTGCATATTAATTAACAAATTGAAAATCTATTGATTGAAAGAGCAATTTCAATTACAATCCAAAAAGAAACAAAACCCTGGCTACTAGATTTACAATCCAACAACAAACCCATCTTCCCCACTCCCCTAACTAGTTACCATCTGTTTCCCCAACTTTGTGTTTCCATTTTCTCTCTCCACCGTGAAACTACCATCGTCGCTGTTCTTTTTCTTCTCCACTGCCGCTCTCGCTGTCATTGTCTTTTCTCTTTCTCTCTCTCTCTCTTCACACAGGTGGAAGAGACGCGATCTGTAGCCGTCAGCTCAGCAATGAAGACACGGCGGTTCAAATGGAGGAGAAGTGTTGCCTGTTGGGATCTTGTCGGGATCTTTCATTGTCGGTGTTGCTATGCGAACCTGGTGAAATTGTTTAGACCAGAGCTATCGTGCCTCAATGAACGTGAAAACCCGACCGACCCGAACACGACCCGACCATAACCGAAACCCAATCCAAACTACTTAGTACCACGATGTCGTTTGCAGTTTTCAAATGCACTAGCATAAAACGATGTCGTTTCAAGTTTTCAAAATTAGTGGTATATTCTGATGTGGCACGACCTTTTTCTTTCCACGCTGGCATTTGAAAATCCATGTGGAATGCGTGAGAATCAACCGGATTGGCTTGATGTTAAACGATCACGTTTTCAACGTTTGAGGGGTAATAATAGCGATTTTTGCAAGTTCGAGGGGATTTTTACTGAGCCACAAAGTTCAAGAGGTAAATTGCACGATCAATACAAATTCAGAGGGGTTAACATGTATTAGACCTTACATTTATGTATTAAATTTGGGTCATTAGATAGTAGTGTGTAAACTTGGTGCACACAAATTTCTAAATTGATTTAACTAAACTGACCATGTAAACCAACCAAATAAAATTGGTTTGGTTGCTTAAGATTAATTTTATTAAGGGTGAAATCCATGGCAGTCCCTGAGTTTTGGTGTATTCTCTGTCCCGGTCCCAATGAGTTCTAAAATAGCCACTCCGCTACTTGGACCTTAACACCTTCTTTTTTTTTAACGTGACACATCATTTTGCTGAGGTGGCACATGATCCCATCAGTGAATAATTTTTAAAAACCACCTTACTTTTAAAAACTCAAATCAAAATCCAACCTCATCCAACCCAAACCAATCCATCATCTTTTCTAAACACAAAACCCTTACACCTCCTTAATTGTTGTCATCGACCATTCAATCCAAAGATCAATGAAATCAAAATCAACTCATGTTCTTCAGCCCATGTTGACAAATTGAAATCAAAATCAACTGAAATCAACGTCAACTGAAACTAAAAATCAACTCATATTACTGAAACCACCAACCATCCTTCACTCAAATGAAGACTTACCCATTTCTTATTTACTTTTTTAGAAAAAAAATGAAGACTCACTCACTACCAGAATCAAACAACAAAATGTAGAAGAGTAAAACCTAATCAATTTCAAAAATAAAACCCATAAAATTTGAAACCACTGTTGGTAGATTCAAACTCTCAAACAACCACAATCCTCAACTCTAAACACGCAAACAAACATGAAAAAAAGAGCAATCACACAATAAAGACAGAAACCCAAACAAAGAATGATCACATCGCCAAAGACCCACCATTTCAAGATTAGAAACATCGACATAGACCCAACAACTGGGTTTTTGATTTTTGAATTTAGGCTTAGATTTTCAACTCCGTCTTTACTTAATAATCTATTTTGAATGCCTCTATTTTTTCTGGGTTTAAATTCAGATCCAAACTAAACTATCTTTCTTCATTTTTTTTGTCATTAACCAAACAGAAAATCAAAGAGAATGGAATGGGTTTTGTGCAAAAAAAGAAACTTTGTCAACTTTTCTTCCACGCCCTTCACTGTTTGGAACTCCCTCGCTATGGTGGCACCAGTGGCCGAGATATGCTTTGTCTAAAAAGTCGAGGACAAATTTCTTTTGAAGGGGGAAGTATGTAATACCCCACCCATTCCGATTGAAGTTATATAGCATTTTCATTCATCTCGATTTGATCCTTGGATGTTATGATGATGATTAATGATGTTTAATGATGATATTTTGGTAAGTTTTGGTGTTGTTGAACCTTTGGAATGATCTTACACAAGTTTGGAAGCGAAAAATGTTGAGTATATGGTCTAGAGTGCTTGCAGCATACGTTAGAAACAAGTGTGACATACATTATCTGGGGAAGCAAGATCGACATACGTTGAAGTAGTTCCAACGTACGTTATCTTTTATAAGACGTATGTTGTGGAGCAATTTATCAGATTCGAGACTCATGGACGCATTTTTGACTCATAAAACGTAAGTTTTGCACTTGGCAATGTACGTTGTGACCCCAAGACGTACATTGTGATTAAGAATGACATACGTTGCCTTTGAAAATCATTGAAACGGTGTGTTTTCATCCGTCCGTCTTTAAAACACCCAAACCCGACTCTTTTCGTCATTTCTCAACATTTTTCACTCAAACCTCTCCCAAATTTGTCTAGAAGTCTCTCCCAATGCCTCTCATTGGTCCTACATCACTTCTTGAGGCAATATTAAGCTTCATTACATCATTTTTATGCTTGAATCAGTGAAGAATGTTTTTGGGCATTTTGAACTAGGGTTCTGATTTGTTGATTTATGTTCAAATGTGAGTTAGTTTAGGTTAGATCTTGATGGATTAAGGTTAAAGGAACATATATTGAGCTTGGAATCATGAGTTTTGATGTTGTTTTGAATGGGTTAGAGTTAGGTTCGGTTTGTGAAGATTTTGGATGATTTTGAGTTGTTTTGTTGTATTTGATCATAGATTTACGTTTTTGAGGTTGATTGGAAGTAATGTGGATGGTTTGGAACATCGGGTATCAGATGATACAGATTCTAGGCTGTTTTTGGTGAAAATTCTGCAGCAAGGACTAGTTTGGTTATTTTTCATGATTCTGAATAAATTGAGGATCAAATATTATATTTTGAATATTGGGAACTAATTTATAATTTTTAAGAGTTTGAGGACTTATTTTGGGAATTCTGACTACTTGAAGGATTGTTTGGTAATTTGAGAATACTATAAGGATTGGTTTATAACTTTTGAAATGTTTGGGGACAAAAACATCATTTTACATAGGTTGGGTGACTAAACTGTAATTTTATGAGATTTTCGATTTTTAGGCTAGAGAGTTTGATCTTCATACGATATAGGTTTCTCAGGATCAATGTCTGCATTTGCATTGCATCCATTTTGGTATCTTCACAGTTCCAACATCATATCTTTGATTCTGCTCTGATAATTGTTTCAGCTTCGTGTTCGGATTATCGAAGTCAGCCAGCCACCAGTGGCCATTGACTGGGCCATTCAGCTTGGATATATAGGTGAGTGGAGCGGCAACTTCAGACACATAGGTTGTGTCTTCCAAATCCTATACATTTTTAGATATGTCTGGCATGTATCTATAATCTGACTAGGTAAAGGGTTGACTTAATAAATAATCTAACTTGGTTGAAATATCTGATATGGAAAACCTGTCTGAAATGTATTATAACTTTATGTATTGAATATTGTGTTAGAATTATATTTTCTCTGGAATGATTAATTTGTTTGGAAATAAATATATGTTTGGAATTATTAGTTTGCTATGTACACCTATCTGCTTTAAATAATTTGTTAAGGAAAATCTGAAATATTGTGTGTGGGATATTATGGTCAATAACCTACAGTATGCATAATATATTATATGTGTTATATAATATACCCTGTAATATTTTTTGAAATTTGTTATATGTCTTGTTTGTTGTTTGTTGCTTATTTGGCTAGTAAGATATCGGTATAATAATAATATGTTCTTTGATTTCTGTAATTGGAGTATTACATAATATGTTGGTGGTGTATCCACTATTACTTGTCTGATTCTGCACATTTAATTTCTGCAATATTTAGTATTTAATATTCTAACTCGGAACACCTTTGTTACGGAGGTAAACGTAACATTTGTTACACCAATGTAAAGACTCAGTTACGAGGGTAGATGACAATAGTGTGTAGCTCAACGCACACAAGTTTTACTCAGTTACCAGGGTAGGTGGTAACAGTGTGTAGCACAACACACATAGGTTTCTCTCAAGTGGCAGAAGTCCACATATGATTTATTTTCTAGTGGCAGAGTCCATATATGATACTGATTCTGATTTCTAGTCTCTGTTTGATTGTTTTGGCGCGATATGTTTTTTTTAATATAATAATTTGGTGAGTATGTATTGTTGCTCATTTTCTCGTAATATATTGTACTATAGTCGGACAGGGTATATCTTGTGGAGCACGTGGACTACAATGCTCTCGGATGTACTTAGATCAGTTTTTGTCTGCTACATCTTAGAGACTCTTAGGGTGGACATAGTACTATTTTGAGCTCCTAAGACTGTCAACTGTTAGCCCTTTTGAGCAGCGTACCATTTAAGCTCCCAAGGCTGCTAGTTTGTTTTGGTTTGATCCTGTCAACATAGTTCTGATATAATACGAGTGTATAATCAGTGATTATCAAATCTGTTTAGTGTGGTAACTGATTAATCATAAGATACATATAAGACATAAACTTATGCATAATCTGGATAATTAGGATTTTATTCTTAATTGTACGATACATGTTTGGTATGTGTTCTTGTTATTCTAGCATGATAATGTATTGGTTTCAGTGTTCAGTAATTAGTTTGGAATAAACAAGAGGGAATAATATATAGATTTGTGTGAATGCATGTTAAGAGTTTACGCTCGTCTTTCAATACATGATATGTATATACATATTATGTATGTCTGCCTGTCTACTATTTTGATCGATATCTATTGCAAGTGCACAATAGTCGATTGTAGTAATAAAAACCTTAGGAGTATCCTAGGATGTCGAATCCACATGGAACATGTCTAATTGTGGTCAATTAAAAAGATAAAAGCAATTAAAAATATCAAGTGGTTTGTTTTTGGGGTTTTGGAATTAAAACAAGCAAATAAACAAAATGCAAGTACTCAATAATTGGAAAATGTTAGGGCTTTTGAGATAAAACCAAGAATTTAGTTGCAATAATGAATGAAATTGGGTTTTAACACATTGGGTGTGAGTGTTATCTCCACATATGTCACCCAAGGCCTCTCTCAAGGTCACTCAAGTAGTGTCTACACTTCCTAGGTGGGTCCTTTCGGCCTCACCTAGCCAAATTACGCCCAATATGATCATAGATGAATTTCATCGAATACCTTGTAGGCATATATAGATATATATATATATATCTCCTAAACCATACAAGTTCTATACTTGTAGACTTCACCTAAGCTTCATTTTTTAATTCATCAATTAAGTTTGTCAAAAACAACATTGAGGTCGCGAATCTCAACATCATTCAATCAATTACAAGTCATAGAATCATCACCAACCATAGATTTAACAATTAAAGCATCAAAACAATAGATATAACATTAAAAACACAAAACCCATAACAATAATCATCTATTAAAGCAACATAAATCCAATGTTCAAATCTCTACACCCTAACAATGAAACTAATCTAACATGTTTAGAAAATCAAGCATAAAAAAATAAATTGAAATCCTAAACATGTTTCTAAACAAAGAAAAGAAGATAAAAAATAGAATAAGTCTTCTCTTGATGGTTGATGAAGCCCTCTTCCAATTCTTTTATCTCTCCTCTTTGAATCTTCCTTGGAGAATGTGTAGAGAATGATTCTCTTATTTAATTCCAAGCATGCCCAAAATGATGTGTAAGAGACATATTTATAGTCTTAAAGTCCCCCACAATCCCTAGCAAAAGTCTCCCAAAAATTCCCTTGAATGCGCCTTTGGTCTCCACAAATTTGGTTGCATTTTGCCACTTTCTCTCTCTAGAACAATTATGCCATTTGGGTTGCACGACCGTGCAACATTTCTGGATTGAAAAGCATATCCTTTTGTGAGTCGTGCAAGTGTCAGGGTCGTGCAACATTGGCTTGCACCGTGCAACTTTTCTGGATTGAGATCCCCCATTTCTGCAAGTGTCACGGCCGTGCCAGTTGGCTTGCACAGCCGTGCAACATCTCTAGAACATGAAATCTTCATTTTCTTCATCTTTTCATGAGGTTGTTTGGAGCCTTTCCATTTTGCATCTATTTTGCACATTTTTTCACTCATTTCTCCCCAATTTCAACATCCTACAATCATCACAAACATTATAAGAATTTTGCCACAAAGTCATGATTTAAATGAAGAAAATAGATAAATTCTTGCTTAAATTAATATGTAAATTTAGCATATATCATAAATACTGAACTGCAAAACCTAAAGAATCACCATATTTGAGAGAGACGAAAAGACAGAGAGGGAGAGAGAGAGAGGAAAACCGTTCGGAACACCAATTAGGAAAGAGCCAGACAAAATGACCTTCTAACCGAACTATTTATAATTATGGTATTTTTCAACTAAAGAATAAAATAATGGTATTCGGGAAACTAACAATTGAAAGAAATGGTATTTTGGTAATTATGAAACATGGACTTTCTTTAAACAAAATCTAAATTTTAATTAGATTATCTGGATAATTAGCTCTTAAATATATGTAGCAAGTCATTTACTTTTCACCACTATAAATACTTTCACCACTTCATTTTATAAATAAGTAAATTTCAAGATGCAAAGTAAACGCGACGAGCTCAAAAGCTAAGAGCATTGAAGCCTAATATTGAGAGTTGAGTTTAGAGACTAAGAACCTAGAATGTAGAATTCAAAGATCCGGAACTTGAAAATATTTTCCAGTTACAAATCTTATTAGTGTACTGAGGCGACAACATTAATTTTTAATTTTTACTAAAAAAATCATTCTAATAAACGTATTCTTTATTTAATTCTTTATGAAAAGAACATATATCTTTCACGGCAAACACGTGTAACATATTTGGTGAACAAGATGAACATATACCCGTAACGTTTGGCATTTGTTTTTTGGTTGTTTCTTAGAGTGTTTTGTCTGACATGAACATTTGGGAGGCAAGTTCTTCGTAGAAGTCAAAATTATTTTACCTTTTGCGGGCATGAAATGGTATGGCATGATAGCATCGTCTGCATCTTAATTTGCAAAATAAGTACAAACTTTAATCAGAAACGAACTTGGCTTTGTCGTCCTCAGTTGTAGAAGAAAGGAAGTGGCTCCTCTACTGTTATATAAAGAGCACATAGTAAGAGAAGAAGGAGCAACAATTACAAAAGAAACCAATTAACATGACAATCCCAACAATAGATCTGCAAGATTTTCCAGGACAACTTGAGAAACTAAGAAAAGCTTGCGAAGAATGGGGCTGTTTCAGGATTGCCAACCACACCATCCCCATAGCACTCATGTCTGAGATGAAAAGTGTTGTGAGATCTCTGTTTGACCTTCCCACTGAAATCAAAAAACGCAACACAGATGTCATAGCGGGCAGTGGATACATGGCTCCAAGCAAGGTCAATCCTCTTTACGAGGCTCTGGGTCTTTACGACATGGCCTCTTCCCTTGCCGTCGATACCTTCTGTTCTCAGTTGGA
>CAODLS011555058.1:0-32150 GCA_948243855.1 Flueggea neowawraea
AGGTCTACGATAAAAAGTGCAAAATGCTCAAAACTTTGGATGATAGAGGCGGCGAATCCACTAAGATAGATACAACTCAAGCTTCAATCAAGAGGATACGCCCAAAAATCAAAGTTGCCATCTCAGCGATTGATACAATATTGGCAAGGATTGATAAATTAAGGGATGAAGATTTGCATTCCAGCGTCATTGAATTGATTCATGGGTATGCTTTTATAATTTATTATTTTCTGTGTTTCTATATCCATGACATTAAATAGTACTTCCACTGACAATCTAAATGGCATCAAGATGGTAGCAGAGTAGATGGAAAAGTCATCTTTAATCCAACAGGAAATGCAAATTAGTAACATCTACTTTTGGTAGTCGCTGATAGCTTTTTACTAATGCAATGTTTTGCAGTCTCTACCTAGATTAAGGCAAACAAAATATAGGCACATACCTTGATATGTCAATAGATTGTATCGTTTTTCTAGGTGATGAGATTTATTTTTATTGTTGTTAATAATTATATTTGGGATACACAGATTATCAAGGATGTTGAAGATCACAATCAAATGTCACCGGAAACAACTCCAAGCAATTAGAGAAGTTCACAGCTCTGTTGACATAGCCGGTATAAATGTACGAAAAGATTCAGGCTTAAAGGCGACTCTGAAACTGGAAAAAGAAGCATTTAATTTGGCCACTCGCTTTCATAACTACATCAAAACCCAGAAAACATTTGTGAAACTGTTAAACAAGTGGCTTTCGAGGTATTTATATCAAGAAAGAGAAGAAACTCCAGCTGGAACTGCCCTTCTCTCCCCAAGCACGATTGGCGCTCCATCCATTTTTATCACCTCCAATGACTGGTGTAATGCACTTTGGAGTATCTCAGAGGACACAGTTTATCAGACCATTTGCAGATTTGCTTTAAGCTTACGTCATTTGCATGAGAAGCGAGAAGAAGAACGCCAACAGAAAACTAAAGTTGAATATCTGACGAAGAAAATGCAACATGTCAACCAAACTGGCTCAGATCAGCAAGGAGGTTAATCTCTTGATGATGATGCAGTGTCTTTGAGAAAACTATTTCAAGAACAGAAACGGCGGCATGAAGACACTGTGAGATTAGTTAATGATGCTGTTTCAAATTGCTTCAGAATTCATCTGGTTTCCATTTTTGAGGCCCTGGAGTTTTTTGGTCTGGAAAACTTGAAAGCTTACGGCTGTGTGAGAATCTAAAATGGTAATGGCTATTAATTAATCTCTATATGTCAAGAGCTGGCTTAGAGTCTCCTTTCTCTTTTATGGATTCATTGAAGTATTGACTCCAAGAGTTATGTGGTTTTCTTCGTTTGTTCTTTAGGCTCCAATATGGACGGACAACTGAAAGTGAAGTCTAATATCTCGTTTCTTTAATTAATCTCTAATTTGTTTGAAAGAACGTTCTTGCAAATTTGCTGTTAGAAATGAAGAAAATCTGAACACTGAGACAGAGAAGTAGGAAAGTTTTTTGAAATTGTGAAAGCCATAGGCAATGGGAACTGACTACTGTGTTTGCAGTAATTTCAATGCCAATTAACCGTTAATAAATGTGTATGTCGTTCAAATTTCACGAATAATTGCAGCCTCTTCAGGCTTCCAATTATCCAACAAATTCAAACTGTCCGGTCACCACAAGCATTTATAAAAAGAGTCTCGGAACCTGAAACTGGGTTCAGATGCCGGTTTAATTAGTTCAGATTCCGGTTGACTACGTCTAGTTGATAAACATATTGGTGGTTCTGATCGGTTTTGTCACATCTGTTTCTTTTTTCTTCATTACTTTCTGTTCTTGCTATTACTTCTGTGCAAATTTTGGTCTTCAAATATTTGCCTTGTATGTTTTCTCTCACCTTCACTGATTCACTTAAACAGGATCCTTTTTTTTTATGTTGACTGGGAGCTTCAAACTCCTAATCTGTCAAAAACATGATTCGAAATCATATCATGATCTCCAGCGGACAATACAATACTTCTATTATTGTCTCTACTAATCCGGAAAGAAAGATTTGCATGCAACCGGATTCATATAAAGCTCTACTCATACAACATAATGTATAATAGGGGCATTTGCCAACTATCCATCCAAACACACGGAATCGGAATCAGGCTTCTAATCGTCGGACAAATTTCAACTATCCTGTCGCCACAAGCATTTGGGTTCAGATTTCGGTTAACTACGTGTCGTTGGTTAAATTGTTGGTGGTTCTGATCGTTGGTTAAATCTGTTTCTTTTCCCTTCATAACTTTCTGTTCTTGCTATTACTTCTGTACAAATTGTGGTCTTCAAATATTTCCCTTGTATTTATTTCTCACCAACAGCTTCACTGATTAACTTAGACAGGATCATTTTTTTTAATGTTGACTGAGAGCTTCAAACTCCTAACCTGTCAAAAACATGATTTAGAGCATACCATGACCTCCAACAGACAATACAATACTTCTATTATTGGAAAGAAAGATTTGCTTGCAACTGGATTCATTCAAAACTCTACGCATACAAGATAATGTATAATAGGGGCCTTTGCCAACTATCTATCCAAACACACGGAATCGGAATCCGCAGTTTCTTCTTCCCCACTGAAAGTAATGCTGGATGCCGATGATCCAGCCAATTCTGCTACATCTCCTTCCAAAAATGCCGCCTTTCTTTTCCTTCTCTTTTCTCGCCATTGTCTTACCATGTTCGAAAGTTCTTCGTCATCCCTTATTCTGATTTGTGATGGCTCCTTCCATTGATCTTTTTTACTCACATCTCTGTCATTGATCGCATGATAATGGCCTGCTGATCGTATTGGAAATAGCAATGGTCTGCAACAGCTAAAAAGAATAATAAGAAACATGATGTACGTGTACATTGATGCCCATACGTAGAATGTCCATTTCCAATTCCGCACGACTTGTTTTGTCCATGGCAGCTGAGACTTTGCGAGAATTTCAGCTTCATATAACTGCGGTAGAAAGGAGGTTCCGGCTCTTGGAATCAAAGTCATTCTGATGGCTTTCGTTCTTCGGTAAGAACTTTCCCGGTGTTGTAGTAGTTGAATAGATATCTTCTGAGTTTCTTCACATATTCCTCATATTAAAGGCATTCCCATTAGAAATGTTCGAAAGAGTCGTACTGGAAAGCTTCTGTACCGCAGCATGCAGGGCTGGCTGGATTTTGCCATCACACTTCCATTGGTTGTCAGAACTTCTGCAGTCAGCTGATCATATAAAAATTAGTAAACATATGCAAAGATGCACCAAGAAAAATTAAAAATCATAAACACCTAAGTTTCACATGGATATCTGATTGTTTAGCTAATGTTAAAGTGCAGGAATACAATAAGAACTCATAGAACAGAACAAGGGTGGGTTGATGCAGTGATCTGAACTATTACTTTAGGCGTGAGGATCTTAGTTACCAAACTGATTGTCTCGGAACTTGTTTGATAAGTGAACTCAACTACATAGAATAGAATGAAAAGAAGAGTTTTCGGCAAATTTTAAAAGAAAATGGTTTGAATGTTTCTATTGATAAAAACTGCGTATAGACCAACAGTAATGCTACTATGCGGTATAGATTGGTCAGTGTGTTTTGCATCTAATGGGGGTGTTTGAATCAGAAAATCTTTTCTTTTTTATTTTGAATCATAAAATTCAACTATTATACACAATCCTATAACTATCCAAACATGAGCCTTAACTAAAACAATGACAGGAGCATGAAAACTTGAAACTGAATCTTGATCCAAGACATCACAACATACCTGAAAGATCCCTATGTGCCTATTGTAATCAGACTCAGGAATCAAAAGCACTACAGAAACATAAAATGTGTGACCAACAGGAACACCAACATGACCTGATCTTTTACTTGCATGATCAAAACCAAACACAGCACTTGGGTTCGCATTTGTATAATCAAAAAACAACCTTTCTCTCGCAAACACAGGCTCCTCCACCCACAACCTCACCAACCCAACTCCCAAAACCACACTCACCACCCAAACTCAGAACCATTCACACGTGTATTGCACCAAGAATTCCCACCCATACCCTTCTCACCAAGCTTAAGCTTCCATAAGTCACTTTATAGGGAACTTTAAGGACAGAAGACTCCACGGCGGCAGTGGCCACCTCGGTGCGGCGATAGGACTCAGTGACGGTGGAAAAGAAGCCAAGAAAAGGTGATAAAATAGTCATTATGCAATTGTAGATTACATCCGCTTGGAACGATAGTATCTTTGTGAACCATACTGCTTTTGGTATGAAATGGTAGTACTCCTCTTCGTCTTCCTCTTCTTCTTCTTCTTGGAATGCTTTCTGGTCCATGGTTGATGATGCTGATGGTGGAGCTTCAACAACTGTAGAGTGGGGCTTCATGGCTGAAACAGAGCATCCTATTTGTTGAGTGACAGAGGCAAGAACAGGGGAGGTGCTTTCTTTGTCTCTGCATGTAACAAAGAAACTGAAACGTGGAACCAAGGAAGAGCTTGTACATGACACCTGTTAAGAAATTAACTCCATGCATTCGCTGGCTCATCTTTTTTTTATTATTTCTTTAAGACAAAACCAATCTATATATTATACTAAAACAAAATCTTCAAAAACCTCAATATCCTATTTAATTATTTTATTACAATAATTTTTTTTGTTAATATGTTTAATTTCAATCGAAATACTTGACCTTTTACAACTCCAGCACAATCAGACTACAATGTAAAAAAAGTATTAGTTCAATGATTCAAGACTCATGTTGTGCATGGTGTGACCTACTACTACTGGCTTCTGTAGGCAAGTAACTCTCTAGTTTTCTGTACATCATTTACCCTTTCTTTCCTTCCAGTTTCACTTGCTAATGCCATTGGCTCAGTTGGAGTATTCCATTTTGCAGAAACAGTGTAGCTTTGTTGGCCATGAAAATGGTAGAAATGTTCATGAAAATAATGTATTCCACATACCCGAAAGTCAAATTGTGGTCAAAACTGGGTAATATTCTTACACGTGACAAAAAGATGTCGGAATGGCCCGCAATTCTCAATATATTCCATGTCCAGTTTTTAAATTCAATGGCAAATCAAAATTTCGACCATGACAAGTTTAAATGAAATTTTTCTTGAAATACCTGGGAATTTGGGATGTTGTCGAGAAGGGATATACTGAACCTAATGTTGGAGCTACATCAACTACAGAGTAGGTACGTGCCAAAAAATAAAATAATCAAACACTTCATTATTTATTTTATTGTGTAGAATTAAATGTTTTTCAAAAGATTATTAATTGTCATCAAACAAAAGAAGCTTCAAAAATTTTGTTGAAATCTTATCAAGGTGCTGAAAAAGTAAAGAATGTGCGATTGCAAAAATTGAGATGAGATTTTGAGTTGCTTCAGTAAGAAAAAGAAGAAAGCGTAATAGATTATTGTGGAAGGGTGCAAAAATTAGCAAATGACATGAAAGCCAATGTAAGACAGTCACGAAATCAAAGATTGTAGAGAAAATTCTTCGAATGTTGCTTGCCATGTTTGATTACAAAGTTGCTGCAATAGAAGAATACAGAGACCTTAGCACAATGACAGTTGATGGCTTGCAAGAAACACTGGAAGCCCATACAACAATTGAATGAAAGAGAAACAACGACAATAGAGCAAGCTCTAAAGGCTAAAGTCAAGTTCAAGAAAGACAAGGGCATTGGTAACAAAGGCGAGTCAAGCACAAGAGGCGGATTTTAAAGAAATAGAGGAAGAGGTAGAGGCCGAGGTGGACTAGGAAACCAAGGTAAAGGGAAAATAGTGGAGGAGAAGGTTCAAGCAATAACCAAGATCGCTCGAAAATTCAATGTCTCAAATGCCACAAATATGGACACTTCCAACGAGAATGCAATTCAAACATTCAGTGTTACAACCGCAAGAAATATGGGCACTACAGTAATGAATGTCGAAACAAGCAAACCAACAAGCAAAATTATGCCAAAGTTGCTAAACAAGAAGGAGGCACCATAGAGACGTTGTTGACTACTAATGCAACAATTGGAGAGGATGACAATCAATGGTTATTGGATACTGGTTGTAGCAATCATCTTAATGAGAAGAAATACTTGTCCCTTGACCTTGACGAAAACTATCGTAGTAGTTTGAAGTTTGGCGACGATACGAAAATTTCAGTTTTGGAAAAAGGCAAAATTGGAATTCGATTGAATAATGGTTCTTTAAATTTCATATCTGATGTGCTTTATGCTCCTAGTAATTGTCAAAATTTGTTGAGGGTTGGTCAACTCGCTGAGAAGGGTTATGACTTGCATTTCAATAAAGAAGATTGTCTTATCAGTGATGTGAAGAAATGAGTTGTTGCATAAACTAAGATGTCTAACATGAGATTATTTCCTATGACTATTAAACATGATAGTCAATCTTCCTGTAATTCGATTACCATTGATGATAATTGGTTGTGGCGCATGCATCTTAGGCATTTGAATTTTGGGAGTATGAAATTTCTAGCTAATCATCAATAGGTTTCTGAATTGCCATGTATTGAGATTCGTAACCATGTTTGTGAGACTTGTGTTTTGGGCAAGAAGCGTAAAGATCCTTTTCCTAAAGGACAAGCATGGAGAGCTCAAAGACCACTTGAATTGGTGCATTCAGATTTGTGTTCTGTGGAGGTTCCTTTTAATGGTGGTAGTAAGTATTTTATTACTTTCATTGATGATTTTAGTAGAAAGACTTAGGTTTATTTTTTGAAGCATAAATCTGATGCTTTTAATATCTTTAAAGAATTTTTAGCTTATGTTGACAACAAAGTGGTTATTATATCAAAACTTTAAGAACAGATAGAGGAACATAGTTTATTGTATGTGGTGATTTTTTGAAGAAAAGAGGCACACACCATCAATTGACTATAAGATACACTCCTCAATAAAATGGAGTAACTGAAATAAAGAATAGAACTATCATGGATATGGTTCGATACATGCTACATTGTAAGAAGTTGCCAAAGAGCTTTTGGATTGAAGCAGTTGCTTGTGCAGTATATGTCTTGAATAGGTGTCACCCTCAAAACTTGCAAAACAAGACACCTTATGAAACATGGTATGGATGAAAGCCAAATCTCAGTCATCTTAAAGTCTTTGGTTGCACTGCATATGCTCATGTTCCAACTGAATTGAGAAATAAATTAGATGATAGAGAAAAAAAATGCATCTTTATTGAATATTGCCATGAGACGAAGGGTTACAAACTTTACAACCCTATAACAAAGAAAGTTGTCATAAGTCGAGATGTGACTTTTGAAGAAAAAAGGAGTTTGGGATTGGTCAAGTGAAGAGAAGAAGGCATTGCCCACACCTATTGTTATCACGCAAGAAGACAATGAAGATGCTCAATTGTCCGCTGTTGCACTACCTATTGGTGAATCTAGTCAACCACAACGACAAAGTCATTTACCTTATCGCTTCCAAGATTATGCGATTGAATGTGATGATGATGATTCCTTTAATGATGAAGAAATGATTATTTTGTTGATTGTACTCCAATGAGTTATGAAAAGGCTACAAAAGATCCTGAATGGGTTAGTTCAATGGATGAAGAAATTCATGCAATTGAGAAAAACTTGGGAGCTCACAACTCTTTGAAAAGGAAAGAAAGCGATTGGAGTCAAATGGGTTCATAAGTTTAAATACAAGCTTAATGGACAAATAGCTCAAAGAAAGTCAAGATTGGTTTCCAAAGGTTACAAATAAAAGCCTGGAGTTGACTACTTTGAAGTGTTTGCTCTTATTGCAAGACTTGATGCGGTACATATGGTTATCTCTTTAGCTGCTCAAAATTCTTGGAAAATTCATCAAATGGATGTGAAATCTTCTTTCATAAATGGAGAACTTGAAGAAGAAGTATATTTAAAGCAAACTCCAGGTTATATTGTGAAGGGAGAAGATGACAAAGTCTACAAATTGAAAAAGGCCCTTTATGGGTTGAAATAAGCACTTAGAGTATGTTATACTCAAATTGACTCTTATTTCCTTAATCATGATTTTCATAAATGCCCTTATGAGCATACATTATATGTCAAAACTAATTCACATGGGAATGATATAATTATATGCTTATATGTGGATGATCTTATGTTTGTGGCAAATAATGAGAAAATGTTATCAGAATTTAGGGAGGCTATGACCTCTAAATTTGAGATGATCGATTTGGGTTTGATGTTCTACTTCATTGGCATAAAAGTTGCACAAACTGATGATAGGATTTTTATTTCTCAAAAGAAGTATACAATAGATATTTTGAAGAAGTTCAAGATGGAATCCTGCAATCCAATTTTAACTCCAGTTGAAGAAAGACTGAAGCTTGACAAAGATGGAAGTGGTGAGTTATGAATGCTACTAACTATAAGAGGTTTGTGGGGAGTTTGAGATACTTAATTGCTATTCGGCCTGATATCATTTATGGAGTTGGCATACTTAGTAGATTCATGGAGGCCTTTAGACAATTTCATTGGTAAACTGCAAAGAGAATTTTGAGATACATCAATGGTACATGTAATGATCGTATTTTCTATTCTCGTGCTAAAGATGTTGAACTTGTTGGCTATATAGATAGTAATTGGGGTGGATATGTTGAAAAAAGAAAAAGTATTTCAAGTTATGCATTTCATCTAGGCATAGGGGTATTTGCATGGTCATCAAAGAAATAAGAAGTTGTTGCCTTATCTATTGCTGAAGATGAGTATATTGCTGCTAGAAGTTGTGCTACTCAAGCTGTTTGGTTGCAAAGATTGCTTAAAGACTTGCATCATTAACAAGAGAAGCCTACAATGATATTTTGTGACAACAAGTCTACAATTGCTTTGACAAAGAATCCAGTGTTTCATCGTCGCACCAAACACATTGATATCAAGTACCACTATATTTGAGAGTTGGTGAAAGATAACGAGATTGTGGTACAACTTAGTTCGAGTGAAGATCAAATTGCTGACATTTTCACAAAGCCATTAAAGGTTGATTTGTCACAAAGTTGAACGCAAGACTTGGCATGGGGAAGTTTGAAGAGTTTGGTTTAAGGAAGGCAATGTAAGAATATTAAACCAAGTTAAATTAGGATTTATTATTAGAGTAGGAGTTTGTTTCAATGTTAATTAGATTTACTTGTTCTAGAAGAATTTGGATTGTGCTATTATAAATAGAGGTGTTGGGATGTTCATTGTAACAACAAGAACAAAAATATTGAAAATCCATAAAATTTGTGTGAGTGTTTGGTGCTAATAGGTTGCATTTTAGGCATATTTTATGTTGCATTTTATGTTTGTTTTGCATTATAAATTATTTTTATTCGTGTGTTTTTATGTCTTTATGCTTCTTTGGTGTTTTAGGTGGAATATTGATGAAACATGAAGATTTGGAGCTGTTTCTGTGCATTTCAGGTGAAAACTGCATTTTTGCGTGACCACGCCGTAATAACCGCATTGATTGGTTTGATCACTGTGCATTGGGCCGCATGCTAGGCTTTTGGGCCACGTTTTTAGAGCCTCATGGACATGTTTAAAGGCTACCAACTCAATTTTACTGTTGGAATAATATTTTAGCATTATTATTATTATTATTTTATGAGTGTTATTTACATTAGGATTAGGTTTTAAGAGAGATACAATATAAATACTTCTTTTTTTTTGGATTGGCAGCTCTCTCTCCTCTTCCATTCTCGTTCACACACATTCTAGGGTAGCCGCGACTCTCTATAATTTTGAGCGTTCTTCCTCCAAACATGTGTAACTAAATCTCTTATTAGTTAAGGTATTTTGAAGTTCAATCCATTAATGTTGTGAGACTTTGTTTTAACTGTTATTAATTAATTCAAGTATTTATTCAGTTTCTGTACTTGAGTTCTTTTATTATTATTTTGATTAATTAATTGATTGACAAGTGCTTGTTCGTTGATTAATTGAGATAACATATTGTTATTTAGGATTAATAGTGTATCACATTAGTCCTAATCTAGGTAACTACTAACTTGAATTTATGTATTGGACATTGTTCATTGTTATGGGTTTGAGTAATCTGGTTTAAATAAATCACGACGTTTTCGTTTTTACTGGTTAGGATAAAGGTCCCTTTAATTCGTACCGTTGTCATAGATTAAATCCTGCAGGGAATCCTGGGGGTTTTCTAGTGGTTAGAGAAATATTCTGCAGAGTATCCCGGGCTATCGAACAGGTAAGAATAGATTGGTTAATTGAGTGTGTCACAGTTAACTATAACTCTGTATGCTTGAATGATTAACATTCATCTTTTGTGTCTGTGATTGAATGATTGGATTGAACAGAGAAGTACTTTAGCTAGATTTTTATTATAATTGAATTTCTGTCATTTTCATTCTTCTTGTTTATTTCTTTGCTACGATTTTCAATTCCTTCTTGCTTTTAACTTCAGCTTCAACTTCACTTTCATTAATTTATTTTACTTTCTGTTTTTTAGCAAATAAAAAAATTTTCACCTATCTATGTGGATCGACATTGCTTACTGTTTTACTCATATTTATTGTTATTTTGATCGGTTAACATCCCATCAAATTTGGCGCCATTACCGAGGATCGACTTTCTAGATTTTATTTATTTGCTTTTACTACTGATATTTTCTCTGTGTTGTATGCATTCTTGTTCATCTGCAGATAGCCTTCTGTTCGATTCTGACATAAAGAAGATTGGTAAACGATTAAGAAAAGAAGCTAGATTACGTAGGGCTCAAGCTTCTAGTTCTGTGACTTTAATGCCTGAGCCAACTGAGAATGTTGTTGATACTGGTTTTGACATTGAAACAGAGATGGCTGAAAACACCAATGCTTCTAATGTTGTGCAACCTGTTGTGGTGGCTCCACTTGAGCAAACTCTAAGAGATTTGGTTGCACCACATGTTGCTCAGCAACTATTGTGCATTCAGTACCAACTTTTGGGTGATACAACTTCTGCAGATGTTCCATGGAGTAGACAATGAGGATTCAAACAAGCATTTGAAAGAATTCCATATTATGCGCTCTAGTTTCAGACCTTAAGGCATTTCAGAAGATCAGATTAAATTGAGAACTTTTCCCTTTCTCATTGGCGGATCGTGCTAAAGAGTGATTCTTCTATTTACCTATAGGTTCTATTGATACATGGACTGACATGGTCCGATTGTTCTTGAAGAGATTCTTTCCTGCCTCCAGAGATATGAACTTGAGAAGGGAGATCTGCAGTATCAAACAGAGATATACTGAAACTTTGTATGAGTATTGGGAAAGATTGAAGAGGCTTTGTGCAAGTTTCCCTCAACATGGTATTTCTGAGCAACTCATAATTCAATATTTTTATGATGGTATTCTTCCATTGAAATGCAGGATGCTAGATGCTGCTAGTGGTTGTGCAATCATCAATAAAACACCTTGAGAGGTTCGAGAATTGATTTCAGTCATGGCTGCAAACTCACAGCAATTCAGTTCCAAACCCAAATCCACTACTAAATGTGTTAATGAGGTACAAACTAAATCTATTGATTCAAGACTTGATGATATGAATAATCTATTGCATCAAACCATTTCCATGGTGAACAAGCTAGTTGTTAGCCAAGTGCAATCAGTTCAGAAAGCACAGGTGTGTGGGATATATGGTACCTAATGACATGCTATTGATTCATGTCCCTCACTGCAAGATGATGATTCTTGGACCCAAGTTAATGTTGTCAATAGTTTAGAGGGCAATCGCACAAGAGATATGATTCATACTCCAACACATACAACCTGGGATGGAGGGACCATCCAAATTTAAGGTATGAAAATAACAACAATTCGGGTCAGAATTCTTCTCAGCAACAGTATATGCCAATGACTGATAGGTTGCAAAACTTGGAAGAAATTGTGAAATCATTAGCGGTCTCCACACAACAATTTCAGTCAATTACAAAGGCAAGGATTTCATGAGCTGTCAAATCAAATTAACAAGTTAACTACCTTTATTAACAAGCTTGAAACTCAAGGAAAGTTTCCTTCCCAACCTGAGATCAACCCGAGGCAGAATGTTAGTGTAATTAATCCTCGAAGTGGGAAAGAAATCCCTAGTGCTGAAAAAATATCATCATCTTTGCGTGCCTATGCCATAGTGACTTAAATAGAAACAGAGACTCCGAAGAGTTCCAAAGACGCTCCAGTATATCCAAATCTTGCAAAGCTGCCTTTTTCACATAGATTGGAGAGGAAAAATAAAGCCTTGGATGATCAAGAAGTGTTGGAAACCTTGAAGAAGGCCGAAATCAACGTTCCTCTGCTTACTGCAATTAAACAGTTACCTTGTTACTGTAAGTTTTTGAAGGAGTTGTGCATTAGTATGAATAAGCTGAAGGGGAATGAATGAGTTTGCATGGGAGAAATAGTCTATGTTGTGTTACAGAAGAATATGCCTATCAAAGAGAAAGACCCATGTATGTTTACTATCAATTGTAAGATAGGTAATGTTGGAATTGAAAAGGCTATATGTGATTTAGGTGCTTCTATTAATTTAATGCATTTATCTGTTTATTCCATTTTAAATCTTGGACCTTTGAAGTAAAATGGTGTTATGCTTACACTTATTGACCATTTTAGTGTCTTTCCTGAAGGTGTTCTAGAGGATGTTTTGGTGCAGATCAACAATTTAGTTTTTTTTTTTGCAGATTTTTATGTGTTAGACATAAAAGATGATGATACTCCCAATTCAAGAATGCTGGTATCAGGGAGACCCTTATTTAAAATAGCACGCACAATGATAGATGTGCATGAAGAGACCCTAACCATGGAGTTTGATGATGCTAAGATCAAATTCAATATCAACGAAGCAATGAAGCATCCTAGTGATTTTTCCTCTGTTTTTGCTATTAATTGCGCTAACCCATCGACAAAAAAAGTTTTGAAATTTTATGATGATCATTCACAAGATGTTAGTGCAAGTAGGGTGAAAAATACTAAGGAATTAAAAGTCCCTGATAAGACGACTGTTTTACAGCATTTCCATGTTGTAAGCAAGAAGTCGACAAAAGGGGCTCCAAAGATAAATATTTCTTTAGTTGATACAACCAAGTGTGAACCCAAGTCTGTTAGGTTCTGGAAGAAATTTCGCACCAGGAAAAAGAAAACAAAAAAAGAACGTGTGGTGTATGTTTCAAAGGACAATCCTGCCATCATTCATGAGACATTGCCACCAAAGAAGAATGATCCAAGTGCAAAGATGCATGTGCTAAATGATGAGAAAGGATAAAGATTCAACTTCGTCCAGCTAAGGCGATGTTAAGAAGCGCTTCTTGGGAGGCAACCAATATTTTTATTTTTTTTGTTTTTGCTATTTTTGTTTTGATCCTTTAATTATTTTGTTGTTTGATTGATCCAGCAAATTTTATGTCTTCATATTTATATCTCAAATTTTTGAGGATTTAATGGAACTTGTCTTGGAGAATGGTTTTATTTTCGTATGCAATCAGGTGATA
The DNA here is from genome assembly GCA_948243855.1 of Flueggea neowawraea. Classification (NCBI taxonomy): domain Eukaryota; kingdom Viridiplantae; phylum Streptophyta; class Magnoliopsida; order Malpighiales; family Phyllanthaceae; genus Flueggea; species Flueggea neowawraea. The sequence continues at coordinate 13,495 of CAODLS011555058.1, forward strand.
ATATTGAGTTTAAGTGGAGAACAAGTGTGGGGAAGTTCTAGGAACAAAGACTCGCGTCAGGTGTGGACATGCGAGTGAAGAGGCCTTCAGCTCCAAACAATGTCGTTTCATATCGAAGACCACCACCACCGCCATACCAGAGAAGCTTTTCTATCAACTCTCTCACTTTTCAATTTTTGTTATCTTTAATTTTTATACATTGAGGACATTGTAGATTTTAAGTGTGGGGAGGGGATTTGTGTTTTATGTTTGTTTGTGTGAGTTTTATTTTTCTATGATTTTTCATGATTTTTTTTCACATTTTTGTGACTTATTTTTTTTATTTCTCACGTATTTGCATGTGTTGCATGGCATATTTTGTCTTCTCTGCTTGTGTTTTCAGTATTGTACTGCATGTCTGCATGCCCATGTCATAATCACGTTTAAGTTTTGTTGCATTGTTCATATTGCATGTAAGCATCCCTTGCTTTGTTTCAATTTATGAACTTGTCCCTAAACATTTGATGATTTAAAACTTTAAGTATCTTAGAGTCCAAAAATCCTAAAATATCCATTTGTGTAAAAGTTTGGATTTTTATGCATCTTAAATTTAGGATTAAACATCCCCTAGTAATAGATCCAAAAGGGAATTTATAATTGGATTCACACACAAACTCATGTGAGAATTTTGAGACTTAAACACTTTATTTTCTTGATGTGTGATTTATCATTCATAATAAGTCCCTGTTGGGATTTGTCATAAAATACATTTCGAAGACTACACTGTTTAATTGAGACACTGAAATGATGAAAGACATTGTTTGTTAACCCTTTGTTTTCTATTTTCCTTCAGCATCTGCCCTTTTTTATTTACTCATTATTCACCCTTTTGAGACTTGACATTTTGTTTATTTAAAACCCATTTAACCATCCTATTTTTGTTCTAGACATTCCACATTTCAACCCTAAGTTGAGAGATTTTTTGTTGTGATACATTGCCAATGAGATTTTTTATGTTAATGCTATGATCTTATTTGATATTAGACATGTCTTTAATGTGATTTTTGGTGCTTATGTTGTAAATGAATGTGGCTGCCCAGTTTTGTTTATTGTGAAAAAGTGATGTTGCTATTAAAAAAAAGGGGAAAAAAGAAAGGAAAAAAGTTGAAATAAAATGAAAAAAAAAAAAGAAAAAAAAGGGGGAATGAAAGCAATGAAAGGTGGAAATTAAATGTGTTTGGGCATCCTTGTTTTGGGAAAGAAAAATATGTGATTTATGATATTTTATGTTGGTTTGCATTGACTTTGAGCATGTATGTTATGGCAATGTATCGTTTTTTCTTATTATTTCTCTCTCAACTTATTAACCTTTGTGTGTAGCCCTATTACAAGCCAAGTCAAAGCCCTTTTTGATCAGTGTTTTGGTTGAATTTTATTAATGGTTACGATTTGACTTTATGCCAAATTCTAGAAAGACTTGCTATGAAGCAATTTGAGCGTTACACACTTACACCTAAACACTTTGAGAAATAGGGTGAAACTTGTGAGGGTATGAATTTGACTATCCTTTTTGGGGCATTACTAGTTTGGAGATAATCTTTTAAGATTGTCGGTCATCCTGACGATAGTTGTGTTTTCTTTTGAATTTTCGATGCATATCGATTTAGGTGCTACACTATGTGGAGGTAATAAAGGATGATTGGATTCTAATGTTCTTAATTGTTTTAAATTATAGAATGCTTGAGAACAAGAATTATTTAAGTGTGGGAATATTTGATAAGATGCATTTTAAGCATATTTTATGTTTATTTTGCATTATAAATTGTTATTATTCTTGTGTTTTTATGTATTTATATTTCTTTGGTGTTTTAGGTGAAATATTTGTAAAACATGAAGATTTAGAGCTGTTTCTGTGCATTTCAGGCGAAAATTAAATTTCTGCGTGATCACGCCATAATAGTCACGTTAACTGGTTTGATCATTGTGTATTAGGCCGCGTGCTAGGCTTTGGGCCATGTTTTTAGAGCCTCATGGACGTGTTTGAAGGCTGCAAACTCAATTTTACTGCTCGAACGATATTTTAGCATTATTATTATTATTTTATGAGTATTATTTACATTATGATTAGGTTTTGAGAGAGATATCATATAAATACTTCATTTTTTGGATTGGTGGCTCTCTCTCCTCTCCCGTTCTCATTCACGCACATTCTAGGGCAGTTGCGACTCTCTCTAATATTGGGCGTTCTTCCTCTAAGCATGTGCAACTAAATCTCCTACTCTTTAAGATATTTCGAAGTTCAATCTATTGATGTCGTGAGACTTTTGTTTTAACTGTTATTAATTAATTCAAATATTTATTTAGTTTTTTTTCTTGAGTTCTTTTATTATTATTTTTGATTGATTGATAAGGGCTCGTTGGTTGATTAATTGAGATAACATAATGTTATTTAGGATTAATATTGCGTCACATTAGTCCTAATCTAGGTAACTAATAATGTGAATTTGTGTGTTGGACATTGTTCATTGTTATGGAACTGAGTAATCTGGTTTGAATGAATCACGACATTTCCAGCTTCACTGGCTAAGATAGAGGTCCCTTTAATTTGTACAATTGACATAGATTAAATCCAGTAGGGCGTCTCGGGGGTTGTCTAGTGGTTAGAGAAATAGTTTGCAGAGCGTCCTGGGGCTATCGAACAGGTAAGAATGGATTGGTTAATTGAGTGCGTCACCCGTAACTATAACTCTGCCTACTTGAATGTTTAACATTCATCTTTTGTGTCTGTGACTGACTGATTAAATTGAACGGAGAAGTACCTTAGCTGGATTTTTATTATAATTGAATTTTTATCATTTTTATTCTTGTTGTTTATTTCTTTGTTATAATTTTCAATTCCTTCTTCCTTTTAATTTTGGCTTCAACTTCACTTTCATTAATTTATTTTACTTTCTGTTTTTCGGCAATTAAACAATTTTCCATCGATCTCTATGAATCGATCATGTTCACTGCTTTACTCATATTTATTGTCCTTGAACAGGTTAACATTATTTTGATCGGTTGACAACCCATCATGTGCCCACAACTTCTCTCTTCTTTCCTAGTGATGAAGCCTCAAGTGTAACTGAACAGCCGTAATTAGGAAATGAACGGTCTGGATTGGACTCAAGATTTCAACACACTTTTAAGCATTATCAATCGTAGATCATCCGCCTTGTGAAATACTTCCTCCAACCTTTTTTTTCGCCAGAGTTGATGCAATTCGTTCTTCTTGAGCTATGTTTCACGGAAACCTTATTCAAGAAGAGTTCCCCTTTCCGGAACGTTTAAGAACCCAAAACTCAAGGAAACCTGGAAAGGCTTTTAGGCCGTTTCTATAATTAACAAAATTTCAGAAGCAAGTTTCTATCATTAAAAAAAAAGTACTTACTTATTTAGTTACGGAGATAGAGATACTAAGGCATGTTTAGTTATAGAAAACATTTTCTGTTTTTACTATTCTTTTCTTTTCCTTTCCTTAATTTTTCGGAGTCTTGTTTGCTACTACGTGATTTCAAATTATCGCTCAATTAGGGAGTGACAATTCGTGTTGTGTATAAACGGGTCAACCCTTTTATGACTCGAACACTGATTAAGTTTAATCGGTCAACCCATTTATGACCTGAATCTGATTAAGCTTAACCAAACAATACACAATTATGAAGCGGATTACATGACCCGACTCGTATAACCCATTAATTGTTATTCAAATCACATATAAGATAAGACCCGTTTAACACTTTTAACGTGTTTATAATACAAAAATATAATTAACACTAAAATAACTTCAATTAAAATAATAAATATTCATTTATAATATCCAACAACGCAACAATATTCTACATAAAGATAAATCAAATATAAAACAACCTAAATTACAAATCCATTAAAAAGTTATAATTCCCAACATTAAAAATATTCTACTTTTTTCATAAATTTAATTCTCCGTAAGCACAACTATATATATGTATACATACACACATATATATATATACATATATATATATGTCCACTTACTCCAAGATTAAGTTTTTTAAACTTACACAATATATATGACAATTATGGGTCATTGTATCTAAAAGAATAAATGGTGAGGATTTGGTGACCCATAATTTTCCCAGAAAGTCATCTGTTTTCCCAGAAAGTTTCTTGCCCTCACGAGTCCTGCGCCAAACCTATTCAGTTCATGGCATTTAATTTCGTGGGTCCGTTTCACATTTTGAAATTGTGGTGTGTGATGGTTGGGCTTGGTCGCTATTCTGATCTCTCTTTTTGTGGTGTTGTGTGATCCGTTTGGTATGTGAATTTTGAAGCTTTTGTTATTTTTTGTGATGTTTTTATAGGAATACAAGTGGGCTTGCTATTGTTTGAAGTGTTGTTTTCTAGGGGTTCATTTACTCTGTTTGGTATTGTTTGAGTTAAAAATGAATTGGCTTTGGTGTTAAATTTCTTCATGGAACTTATATTGTATATGTTTAGATAGGTTTGTTGTCTTTCAAGTAGCAGTGTGTTATTGAGAATAGCTATTTGAATTAGTTGGTAGAATTATTTTTAATTCTTTAGCTTCTGATGTAATATGCAGAGGGATAGCAAAGGAATAGGAGGATCCTGGTATGATTTTGTTGACTACTTGATTGCATTGGTTAAGTCTGACAATGTAAAGCTTGTACTAGAGAAACATTCAGACTCTGATGGTGTTGATTTTCAGTTTGAGCCTGCAGACCCTACTGCTAATGAGTACTACTTTGAGAAGAATCATTTGTTTTGGCATTTGAAAAGCGTGGAGATTACAGGATTTGTTGTTGGATCATGTTCAAGTTCAAACAAGATTATAGTTGAGCTGCTGCATTATCTGCACAACCTTTCAATTCCTATTGTACTTCACTACAACATACAAAACAGATTCATATCCCAAAACCTTCATTCATCACAAATGCTTCATAGAATTCTTTAACCTTTTCAAGGGGCTCAAATTCCATTCCTATAACAGGTTCCATATTCATTTGCGTGTCAACAATATCAAATTAGACTCAATGATCTGTGTCTCGCACATTATTTCTAAACCATTAGGCACAAAGTCATTAATTTCTGAGTCCATTCTTCCTCTTTGCTGACAAAACCACCGAAACAGTAAAACAAAAATAAATCCTTTGGAAAATCAAATCTTTGTTTGCCCACGAACCACCAAACACAATTACAAACTTAGAGTGACGAACCTGATTGGCTTGTGCCAGCAACAAGAAACAGAAAGCAGTGAGAGGAGATGATGATGACTACAGGAAGAGTTGTAGCAGATGGCAGTCATGAGCGGGGAGCAACTAGAAGGAACCGATGATCGAGAGGTGATGGAGGACGTTTTTTTTTTGTAAGGAAGAGGCGGTTCAGTTTTGTTAGGAAGCATTTTTTTATTTTTAAGATGTGTTGCTTTTTATGTTTTAAGTTGGATAAGATGGGAATCTTATATCCACCGGATTTTAATGGAATGCACGGAGTAAGTGAAGCCCCCCTTTATATGTGTGTAATGTGTTAACTGTTTAACACGATTAAGTTAAACGTGTTATAAACAGGTTGGATTCATTTAAGATTGATTTTTTCCGTATCATATACTGGTTAACCTGTTTATAACCCAAACACATTTATATGAAATTTAAACCTATTTTGTCACGACCCGTTTTCAAATATTGACCGGCGTACGAAACAAATTATCTATGGAAGTCCGACTCATCTCATATAAACCTCAAAGATGTAGAGATACTACCCGTTTAATCATTAAAAACATTTATTAAAACATTTGTTATCCAAATGTTATATCAATAAAACAGGCTTACCATATATATAGAAATATATAGAAAACATATATATAAAACATATGTATATAAAAAATAAAAGTAAGTATCAAAATACAAAACCATGGCAACCAATAACCCTACAACATCCCGATGCAGAGCTCTACCAAAAACAAATGAGCCCGAACAAAAAGACATCACTAACCCCAAAGACGTCTCACTGGTAATCAAGATGCAGTGCGGTTGCTGAAGCCAAAATCTGTGTACCTGGAAGATATGAATCAAAGGTAGACAGAAAACAAAAAAGGGGTTAGACCCAGTGAGAGATAATACTCCAGAACACCTCATACATGCCTTACAAAGACTGTTTTGAAAACAGTTTTTTTTTAAAAAATACCTCACGCAGGTAAAATTAAATATATACATATATACACACACTATATACATGATAGTGTTTCGAAAATTATTTCGAAGGCATTTGCAACCAAGGCAAACAACATGCACGCATGTGAAATATTAAATATCGTAATAGAGTCAAAAATCAAAGTATACATAATATGAGACTAGACGGTGGCGTGCATCTAGCACGGAATCAGTAATGATATGGTCTATGCCAACATCCAATATAATACGTGGACTCTACCACCAATCAATATCAAATCATGTTCCGGACCGGGAGATATGATTACCGACATCCCTGGTAGCTGAGCCTTCTCAATGCATTGGTATACCAAAGGCTACGTATCCCGCAACATGGGTGTCCCATAATACAAAACCATACCAATATAGAATGAAAGCAAAGACATGCAATCAGCATAAAAAACAGTGAGGATGTATAGTACATATATATCAATTTCAAAACAATAAATTGATTATTTAACCACATAATCAGATTATTAAATTAACCAATCCTCGGATTAGTCCACTTTTACAATAAATAAAACCAGCACATCAAAAACAAAATATAAAGTTTCGAAACACAGCCTATGTATCTGAAGCTATCATCCACTCACCTGGATGTCTTAGCTGACAATCCAAATCAAGCGCCACTAGTCGGTGGCGGGTCTTGCTAGCAGGGACACAAAGCTAAAACAATATCAGAGGCAATATGTATCAGAAAATATCAAAGAAAATGTTGGTATTGTGGCGGTACCAAAATACGTGAACATGCATATGTGATAACAAATACTCAAACGATGCCCAAAAACCCATCCCGGCCAAAAATCCAACCCTATCGACCTAAAAATTGAAATTTAAGTAAAATTACAATACGGTCCCTATACTTTTGTAAAATTATCTTTTAGTCTTTGGGTCCTCATAAAATTACAAAGCAGTCCTCAAAATTTTAAAAAATTACAAACTAGTCCTTCAAGTAATTAGAATTCTCAAAAGAGTCCTTAAATTCTCACAAATTGTAAAACAGTTCCTAAACTCTCAAATATCACTTCTAGTCCCTCAAGAACCCAAAATCACCAAAACTTCATTTTTGGTTCTTACAGTAGAAAATTTCACCAAAAACACCCAACTCTCAATTTCACCGATAGAAATCTTTTCCGATCACACACACTAACTCAAATCAAGCATCAGATTCATCAAAATAACAACCAAATCATCAAAATCTTCCAAAACAGTCCCTAACCCTAACCACACAAAAAAATTTCAAATCTCATGATTGAAGGCTTGATTCTTGTTAATCTAAGTCTCATTCAACTTATTCTAGCATCCCCTAGCAACCATTAACTCAGAATCATACAAAAATTGAAAACCAATTTGAAATTCGACCAAAACAATCAATGCAAGAAAATAAAGTTAAATCCACAAGAGAGATGTAATCTTACCTCAGAAATGTGGAGGAGTCTCAAACTAGTTGAGAGCGTTTTGAGTGAGAGAGGAGTGAATAAATGAAGAAAGTCGGGTTGTTAGGTGCTTTAAAGACGTTCTGAACAAGCACAATGTACGTTATTCAAAACATAACGTACTTCGTAAAAGTCAAACCACATTTCAGTTGCCTCTATTTCAAACACAACGTACGTTGCACTACCTGAACGTATATTATGCATGAACACAATGTACGTCATAACCCAATTTAATGTACGTTGATCATCTTGTGAATTTCCAGATAATGTACGTCTTGCATTTGGTACCAATGTACGTCTTGACTTCTATAGCGCCCATACTTGACGTTTCTCACTCTCGATCTCGTTCCAAACCATCCTCAAGGTTCCTCGACTCGTAAGACCTCAAAAATACATCCGTCAACCAAAATCAAACACCAATCCTCCTAAATATCGCTTGAAGCTAGATCGGAAAGCTGCCAGAATTTAGATCGAAACGAACAGGGTATTACACGTTTAACTTATTGTTGTTTAATATACAAAATTGCTAGTCCTAGGCTCAATTAAGGTACTAACTATGCACATCTAATTCTATTTTTCAGTTTTCTCAAAGTAATTTTCTAGAAAAAAATAGTTTTTTCCACAACTAAATAGGGCGTAACATTGATGAAATAGTATAAAATTTACTATCTTATCTCCAGTGAGTTGCATTTTTTCTATCAATTATGATTGTAAAACTTTTAGACTTATTTAATATTAAGAAATCTTCACACCTTAGAAGTTTATAATAGATTGGGGAAATAATTTTTAAGTCCTTTAGGTTTGCCTATATTAGTATAGTTGTCCTTGTGGTTCTAGCGAAAGACATACAAATCCTTGAGGTTTAAACCCGATTACACTTAAGTCCTTCCGTTAGCTCATCGTCATCGATCTGTTAGGTAGATGCTGACGTTTAGTATAGTTCACATTAAATGAAATTTTAATCACGAAAGTGTCCTTAGATCTATACTATTGGACCTTCATGAGGTCATATGAGCCCTAATTTTTTTTTCTTCTAATTTATCACTTTGAAATGTCTTCCTCCAACTTAATTCCTTCTAACATGGATGAAGCAAGGTTTTTAAATATCAATTGCAAATGTAATAAGAGGGCAATGGTCAAAAATTTCAGAGTCAAAAGGCAACCCAATAGAGTATACTATTGTTGTAAAGATAATGTTTGTGGTAGTTGGCTTAGGTGGAGACTTCTATGAGAAAATCTCAAGTTGAAAGTGAGAGTAATGAAACTTTTTGTAATGAAGAAATAGTGGCACATGTTCTTCACAAAATGGATGGGTGCAATATTGAAGTTGAGAAATTGAAAAAAGAGAACTTGATTCTTTCTAAAAAAGTCAAAAACATGCAACACAGTTCTTATTATGTTAAGTTAGTAGTAACTGTTTTGTTTGTTCTGCTTGTGGTTGCTCTTACGAGAATGGTTTAGGATAGGAGATAAGGCATGTTGTAATGTTATTTTTGAATATTTAATGTAACATATTGGTATTTATAGTTTTAACTGATGTTCAAGTACATCCTTTTGGTTTTATTAATTGAGCATATTGGATCATTTTGTCACTTCATTACTTGCGTACATGAATCTTAGTTTACGTGCGTAAATTTGGAGTCTTAAAGATCCAGTAGGTTTTATAATTTTTATCATAGAAACTTACATACGTAACCAATACTTTGCACACTTAATGCCAGACGGAATTCATTCTACTAGCGACCATAATTTTTATCCAATTAAGTTGCGTACGTAACACAGAGTTTAAACAACCTGCTCCACCAAAAAAGAAGCCTTAACTTAAAGAGTTTTTGATACATAGCAAAACCAGATGAAGTGGTAAAGAAACTCAATGCTAAGATTGATCCAATAGCTCAAAAAAATCAAGTTTCAATTCATAAACTAGAGCTACAAATTGGCTTAGGTGTTCACTGAGTGCATTTAAGAAGTTTCATATCAATATTCCTCTTACTAAGGCTTGTCAAATCCATAAAGCTTCAATAATCATGGGCTTTAAGTTGTTTATCATTGGCTAAAATGCAAGCCTAGACATGTCCACTTTGGAACCGGACTGCAGTTTGGCAAGAAACTGGTCCGGTCAAAACCGGAACCAAAACAGCCCAAACGGCTAAAACTCGATCCGACTTCGCTTCAAAGAGCTCCCAAATATTGAAACGTCGGTCAAACCCCCAAATTGTTTAACCAGCAAATCAACTCCCTAAACCAGTGGGCCAACCCCCAGTAGGTCCAACTCTTATGTCCCGAGCCAAACTAAACCGGAACCAAAATTGATTACAACATTATTTTAAAAAAAATTAAAAAACTTGTTTGAACTGAATTGGAATTGAAACAAATTAGCTTTGGGCGGTTTGGTTTCGCTTCATCATTTCTCTGAACCTGAACTGGTGGTTCATGAACTGGGGTCATGCCTATCTACGTGTGGGGCCTTCTTGAAAGAATTCGGTGAATCATGCTATTATTAGCTTTTAATTTTTTTATGCTATATTTTTTTTTGGGCAAGAATCTTTTTTTATATATTATATGTTTACTTTACCGCTATTGTATTATATGTTTGCAAAGACAAGATTAAAGACAATATTTGTCTTTTATGTTGTAAGTTTCGTATGGTTAGGCAAACGTTATAATCAAAGTGTTAAAAAAAGGGTTTATCCATGCCAGGTGTCACGGACTAAATGTCGTGGCACGCAGGGATGTGCATGATGCTTATTGTCGAGCTTAAAGTGTAGGTTGTAGGGTAGCAGAATGTGGTAAGTACGTGTTATAGTTGTTGCGCTTGTTTTGAGTTAGACATGCCGACCTAATTGAGTTTGAGGAGCTTGTCGTTATTCTAGGACTTGACTATGACTGATGGGTATGCCATCTAGGTACCTCACTAGTCGGGAGTTGTCTTCGCTCCCTTAATGAGCCTATGGAAGGCAGAATGAGTGAGCATTAGAGACGAATAAAATGTTGAACCTTGGGTATGCAAGAGTCCTGGAGTGCCGCACAGGTGGTGTCTTTGTACAAAAACTCTGATCCCATGACACGGATAATAGGTAAAACCTGAACTCAAATTAATTGAATATCAATTGGATTGGTTATCAAATGGATTTTGATTAACGAACTGGTCGGTTAGGGTTTAAATTTCTGACTAAATGACAGAGCAGTATAAATATTTTGAATTTAGCAAACCTAGAATCACGAACAAGAAGGAAAAACACTCTCCCCACTCTCTAGAGAAGCCGCCGGCCATAGTGGCAATAGGTTCTACCGACAAAAATGGCACCGTCTCCCGAGCAGCTTTTAGAATTTTGTAAAACAATGGACGAGAAGATGAAGAAAAGTTTTCTTGATTTCCAATATGATGAGTTTGTTGAAGAGTCTTTAAGACTTTTTTCGATAGCGTTAGAGGAGGAAAAGAAGTTGACAGAGGACAACAGCATGCTTGCTGAATTCGTAGGTGCTTTTTGTTTCATCAAAACATATAGAAAAATGAATTCTTGGATATGCTTTGGACGTTATGATGGGTTCACTGAGTTCTCAGAGTGGATTAGTCATATATCGCAATGCCCAAGATGCTGTGACTTTGATTCTAGGATACTCCTAGAACATCCACAACAGTGCAAAGATATTGGTATATTGGATACCACTACGGTTTAATCTTCTGACCTCCAATTAAAATTCCAAGTTGTGAAGAATAGAAATGGAGTTAGAAGAGTAAAGATTCATGATTTTGATACTCTCATGAAATTGTTGTGCCACCCATGCAATGCGATTCCCGAACCTGATGTTGACTTTGGAATAGCAAAGACTAATTGGGATCTTCTATGTGGTATACTGAAGAGGGAGGAGGGGAAGGGGAAGAAAGAGGAGGAGGAGGAGAAGGAGAAGGACCCGACACCAAGCTTCTCAAGCCAAATATAATAATGCGTCTCGACCGAAGGACCATCATGTGTTTACTTGAAAAAACGTGTTTCTACAGCATGAGAAGCTTTTCGTATATGTTCTATTTGCATATTTGAAACAGCATTTGGAAAGAGAATATGTTGTAAAAAATGTGCATGAATTCTCATTTGAGGATCCTGAAAAAATTAGGAAGAAAAAAAGAAAAATAAAAAGAAGAAAAAGAAAACTGCAAGTAACGTCACAGATGAGGATTCAGAGGTTGAAGCAGAGGCAGCTGACCAAGATGAGGATTACGAAACTAAAGTAGAGGCAACAGAGATAGCTACTGAAAATGAAGGAAATGTCGAGGAAGCACGGGACAAAAGTGAGGTTGTCAAAGTTGAGGAGGAAGTTGAAGGAAAAGCTGAGGAGAATATGCTCAGACAGAAAAAGAAAAAGAAAAATAAAAAGAAGAAAAAGAAACCTGCTAGTGAAGGATCTAGGAGTAATGTGATGGGGATTGCAATCATGAAGCAGAGGTTGAAGCAGAGACTGTGGAGGTTGTCAAAGCTGAGGAAGATGCTGAGGAGAAGAAAGAAGCTTAGGAAAAAGCTGAGGTGGAGAAAGATATGTTTGGAACTGAGGAGAAAGCTGAGCTCTGGGAAACATAGATTTAGAGGCTCTTTCCAGAAGGAAGATATCCATCTCTTTTATATGTTTTACCGGTATGTAGAGCTTTTGTTTAGCCTTTTAATCTCACTACTTAGAAAGTCTTTATACTGTAACTTGGTGCAACACTAAAAACAACAGAGTGTAGTATCAAAGCCACTATAAAACATTAGAATAAATTTTATGCTACGGTTAACCTTAAAGCAATTTTTTAACAAAAGCAGAGCAATCTTTGGTAACTTCAATGTCAAGATCTGATGCTTTTACTCAATAATATCATTCTCATAAAAAAAAATGATATATCTATTTACAGCTTCAAATTACATTAATAGTCACATCTTGGGAGTAATAATTCTTTGTCAGCAGCCCCAAGCACTCTTCAGTCTCTTGTAAATGGTGGCTTCTCTTCTAAGTCCCTTAAGAGAACAAAAGAAAATATTAATAAGAACAGCTACGTGACCACCTCCAAGGCCAACAGCATCAAACATTAGAATGACAAGTAGTTCTAACCTGTAAGTTCATGTATTCATTTTCTTTTTTTTCCCCTTCATTTCATGTATTTGTTGAGTCTTTGCTCGCTTTAGCAGTATAGATAAATTTAATCAGTAGAAAACTTTCAGAAACGAAACATCCCTCTTTCTTAAGATCATTCTAAAGAGCAAAAGCTTGATAGAGTTAAAGAATACCTTGCGGGCTTTAATGATGTAGATAACAGTTACCAGTTGGAATGCATGTATGCTAGAACGTGCTCTTTGATTTGGTTTCATGAATTTTAAATGTGGTTAGAGGTTCAGGAAGGCTTCCAAGGTAGCATTGACTATAACTGGCCTCGCTGAAACCTGGCAAAAAGGTTTGCTAAGCTTCCGGCCCTCTGACATAATCAAATGTATGAATATGTGGAAATAGTTAAAATGAATTTACTGACCGGCTAGTCCTAAAGCTTATCCTTGATTCCCTGGCCTTCATCTTCCTTAATCTTTTATGTATTAAAAGCTTTACCCCTTTTTAGAACTTATATAAATGTTTATTTATGTTATGATGATTGATGTTGTTTGGAAAATCAGCTCTCTCAAGCCAGAGGAACAATCAAAGGCTGAAAATGAACTGTAAGTTCTTGGCTGATGAATTGATTTTTTTTGTTGGCTTATATGCAGTTGCCTTTTGCAGATTTAGAAGATGCTGGATTAAATACAGGGACAGATGGGTTATACTCGTGGATGAAACATCATACGTGTATATGGATCTAAGCAAGTATGAAACAATCTACTAGGTTAGTTACCTAAATTCTTTTTCTTGCAAGTGTAGAGTGAGAGAATTGAGGTTGCCAACTTTGAATTTCAGGAATTCTCCTATGAGGATCTTGCATTATCTGCCCATGACTGGTGATCTCTTCTATTAGCTCGTATCTTGCTTTTTTCTTTCCCTTGGTTTTTCTTCACTTGGCTGTTTTTGCATGCAATAACCACCATGTTTACTGCTTGAGCAGATTGTGAATTGAAGTATTGTTTCATACATTGCTTTCTTTTAAACGTAGGTGATGTTAACATGGCTAAGGTGTTTGGGACTTGGTCCTGAAAGATAGAGGATTCAAGCTAGTGGTTCCAAGAATGAGAGTGAGGGCTCGGAGTTGAACCAGAGAATTTTGGGTTTGGTGAACTCAAGTGGAAGGCTCCACATGCCCCCCAATTTGTTAAAGAGGAAATTACACGACTGTTATGGAAACACATAATAATTTTGTTCATTTGATTATTTTGTGTTTGACAAATTGTTTGTCAAATGACAAAATGAGGCAGATTTTGAACTTTTCTATGTGAACGCGAGAGTGTCACCTTGCAAAAGTTACAAGATGAAAACGTATGGTTAATTTGTGAAGTACGTCATGGATGGTGGATCCATGTGAGATTAATAGGTAATCTTGCTAATTGTTTGGACATGATTAGCAAGTTAGGTAGTCCTTAAGAAAGACAGACTAAGGTAGAATGCTTGAGTGTACTTTAACCGAGACCTTTGCATAGTGTTAATTTAGTTTTCTGAAAAACTTTCAGGAAAGGAAATAATACCGTGTGTACAAGTTTGACAAGGGAATGGCATGGGAAATCTTGTTATAATCTCAATTTCTCTACTATAGGAGCAGTGAACAAGCAATTCACCCAAATAAATATATAAGCTAATCCTGCCACGTCGTCAAAAAATCCTGATCGAAACTCACCTACAGGTCACCCAGCTGCTCTCCCTTTCTTCTCTCGACAACAAAGAATAGACAATTCTTTTGATAGTAAGATCAAACATAGCGCAAAACAATAATCTCTTCTTGCTCGATCTCTACAACTTGTCTTTGATCCTAAAATATTCCCCCAAAAGCCCCAAACTTCCCTTCCCCCCTCCAAACCTAATCAGATATCGCTCGCCTCTCCTACATACCAATTAAAGTAACTTTCTTCCCTCTCTCCATTTCCTAATTTGTCAATCCTGTAATCTGTGGAGGAGCTAGAATTCTAGCAAAGGAGGGGCTGAAAGAGAAGAAAAAGACCGTGAAATTTCGGAACTAATGGCAACTTTTAGGGATTATTTTGCAAATTCTCACACTCTAAGGACTGAAAATTGAAAACTAAAAAATAGAATGTATTAATCTCCTGCATAATACATTCAACAAGGCCTCGTTGGACTTCTATATTTGTTAATGTGCAACAGACTCTCCATCTTGAAAGATTCAAATATATTATTTTATTTTTATTTGTGTATTAATTGTTCTTAAAATTTGTATATTAATGAGAAAAAATATTAGAAAATAAATATTTTATTGATAAAGTAGATGAATAGTATTAACGAGTGAATAATAATTCTTTAAGTTTTATAAGGAACTATAAATTTATTAAAATTGTTAGTTTATTTATTAGTAAAATATTAAAAAAGAGAGTTAGATTGTAAGTGATGATTGGGTTCAAAATTTAAGACAACTGTAGTACTAAAATATTATACTTTTAGGAAAGATTGTGAGAGGGCAAGCATGACCTTAAATAATACTCCCTCCGTCTCAATTTAATAGGTATTAACTACTTTTCACGAGAATTAAGAAATGATAATTTTAGTAGTTAAAATCATTTAATTTTATATAATTTATCATTTATGTCATTTGACTAATGATGTTGGTAATTAATGAATTAGTTAAAAGAAAGGTTAAATAAGAGTAAACTTGTAACTTTGTTAATAATAAATAAAAAAATGTGTTTATGTTTTGAAATATCCAAAATAAAAAATATAGTAATTAAATTGAGACAGAACAAGTAATACAATTGGACTTAATACAAATCCAATTATTTATTATAATATATATAAATATATAGATGTAAGAAATTTTTTTAAAAACTATTACATCCTTGTTTATTTTTTATAATTACAAATATACCCTTATTTACTAATATGTGACAAGCTAATGTTTATCTCTATATATATTAGATTAGTATTTGGCATTGGATTTTCAATTAGAGAAGTATTTGCCGTTTATGTGTATTAGATTAGTATTTGCCATAGGATTTTCAATTAGATAAGTATTTGTCGTTTGGACTCCTGTTCCAAATTTGTTATATATTGGTTTTTCGGTTATTAGAGATCGAAAATTCACAAGTAGTGAATTGATTAATTGAAATTTTATAAGTGCCTTTTTTTCGACCCTATGGTATTTTATCTGATTTGTTTATTTATTTGCACTGCATTTTTATCTGATTTGCTGCTTCCAATTATGCAGTTTTACTGTCGTAAGGACAAGGAGTTTCTCCTCTTTTAATTCGATATCATTTTCTTTTTTCCGATAAGAAACATATTTTTCAAATAGTAGTATCAATTATGTTCAATCAAATCTTTCTTTTTCAATTTGATTTTTTGATTTTAATGAATCAAATTATTGATACTTTTTTGTTTAATTAGTTTCAAAGGCAACAACTAAGAGTAATTTGGCATTGTTGAATGAAAAGCTTAGTAATTTGGCATTGTTGAATGAGAAGCTGGATTTGCTGAAGCATGTTTGTGTACTTCATGGACAGGTAAGCAATGTAATGGCTACTTTATCACTATCCTGGCTATGTAGAAAAAGCCAACCAACGTAAGCCATCAGTTCTACCGTCAAGCAATTTTAACTTTGTGCAGATTCTACCATCAAGAAATTTTAAATTTTTGCCGGGAAAAGATTTTAGCTTTTCTAATTCTTCTTTGATGGGTTTGTAGCCTTTTTGTTTTAAATTTTATTGTTGTTTTGTTGCAATAATGATGTTTGTCTATTTTCCAATGTTATCGGATTAAACTTCGATTTTATGTTGCTAAATTAAACCATCTCTACCCTTCACTTCTCATATTACACCCTCACTCTCTCTAATAACTAAAGTTCATATTTTTGAATAAATTTAAGGATGATAGATGTGAGAAGAAAATTGAAGTGAGTGTATCAGTAACCTTTTCCTGAAGTTAGATTAACGATCAGTTGATCACTAAAAGTGCTTATTGCAGTTTTCGGCGTTGAAAAACATCACAAGGAGTTAGAAATTATTAAAGTCATGAATTTGATATTATTGTTTAGTTGGATTATTGCAGACTCTCAATGCTCAAGTCAAAGCTAGCTTATTTAGTAAGAGAATGTATATTATTCATCCCAATCCTGGGATTCATGCACAAAAATTGTCGGTATAAAGGTCTATAATTGATTGAACTTTTTTTAAGTATTAAAGATATTCATTAATCTGTCTAAATCTAAACTATCAACAGAAAATTAAATATTTTCTTAATGTATTTAAGGCACTTATCATGATTCCTGTGCTCGTGAAGAGAGTTAAAGATGAAGGTGGAATTTAATTCCAATTCTATGTTATTTCATCTGCATGGCTGGATTATAAGGAAAGCAAGGACTGAACAATTGTGCTCAATATTATCATTGCTGGCAGATTTACAAAAGATTTTTTTTAAAAAAAAAAATTGGAGATCTCATAAGACACCTAAACCTCTCAGTACGAAAGTGGAGAAAATCTCCACACCACTTACAATTTAGTAGAAAAAGTCTAGTTATTCTCTTAAAATCCCTCTTGCAGAAGACCCGAATAAATGTGATAGATAAAATTATCACATTATCATTAATTAGTAATTATCATTACTTAAATAGAAACAGAAAATAGTAATAGAGTTGGAGCTATGAGAAGAGAAAAGGAGACGGTCCCTCACAATGGAGTGGAAGATCTGTATTATAACATAGACTAAAAAGTAAATCAAAGTATACGATTTTTATTATTTTTTAAAAATAACAATTATTATCATTTAAACAAGAAAATTAAATATGATCCTGCATAACATAAAAAGTTTCACTCTAATTTTTTCATTTTTTTAGCGAAGTATGGATTTTGCAATATTTTCTACAAATGTTTCTTTGATAAAGAAAAAATTTATATATGTATATAATTATTTATATATTGTATAGTTTATTTTTTTTTATTTATCTAGGACATTTTTTTCAAATTCTATGTATGATTATTATTTTTATTTGATAACATAATATTAATTTTTTTTGTTTTTGACAGAAAAGCGCAATATGCTTAATGTTGAATAAAAATTAAATTAAAAAAATGCTTGCATTGCAAGTACATATATAAAATTTTATGTAATTTTCAATTAGTGTGTTTTATACTTAAAATATTTTTTTTAATATATCACATTTATGTTTACAATTTTTTTCAATTTTTTTTACGAAAACAGGACAACACACGTGTACAAAATACTAGTTTTTCATAAATACATTAACTTTTCCTAGTGTGAATGGCGGCATCTATTCTAGATTTATTATTTACGATTAAAACATTCGGTTACTACTCCAACAAGGGCTCGTAAAAAAGTCCTTATTGAGGGCTCTTAATTCTGGCTATTAGATGAAGACGAGTATATCTGGGCAATTGAATATTATAATAATAAGAATACAAATATAGAGCACATAAAAATTTTTAAATTATAAATTAAGTAACTATCATCAAAATTAAGTAACAACTTAATAGATTAAGTAACTTTCTGTAATACCCCGAATAATTTTTATAAGTATTTTTGAATAATTATATTTGGAGTAATTATTTTGAATAATTATTGGTGGATAATTATTTTTGAAATAATTATTTGAATAATTATTGGTGGATAATTATTTTAAATAAATTTGGATAAAAATTTGAATTTTTATTTTTGGTGATTTGAAAGTGATTTATTAATTGAAAAATTGTTGGAAATTGAAAAAGAAAATCTGGAAAAAAAAAGAAAAAAAAGGGGTGATTTTCGGTTGGGTTATTTACTGGTTTGGTTTATCGGTTTGGTCCACTGGTTTAACCAGTTGGGTTGATTCATACTAAATTTGCTTGGTTTATTTTTGTGAAATGATTTGGGTTTTGAAGATGGATGCAAA
>CAODLS011555414.1:0-11797 GCA_948243855.1 Flueggea neowawraea
TTCATACTCGTTTCATTAGTAAGTAAAGAACCAATTAACTCTACCAAAGGCAAAGAGGTTAGATCCTTGGCTTTTAAAATTGAATCTTTCTTGGAGGCCCATGATTTTGGCAAAGCCCTTAAAATATTCCTCACAATCTCAGAATTTGAGTATGAATTTCTAAGAGAATTTAGGCCATTGAGGATGTTATTAAATAGATCGAACATTTCTTGAATGGACTTCTCTTCCTCCATCTTGAACAGTTCATATTTATGAATAAGAAGAGAGATTTTGTTCTCCTTGACTTGACTTGTTCCTTCATAAGCAGCGTCCAAAGTTTGCCTAATTTCTTAAGCAGTAGAACATTGTTGAACCTTATTAAACTGAGATTTTCTCAAAGAACAGTAGAGAATGTGCATTGCTTTGTGGTTGCAAAAGATTCACCTTTTGTCATCGTCATTCCATTCTTCTTTAGACTTCTTCACCATCATTCCATCTACAAGCTTTGTTGGCACAAATGGGCCTTCCTCAACAACATCCCATATATCCACATTTTTTATTGTAGGAACAACCTCATCCTTCTTTTCCAATAGATATAATCATTGACATCAAAGAAAGAAGCACAATTAATAGCCAATCCTTCATATTTATGAATGCTATCTAAAAATATCATTTTTGGAATCTTTAACTCTTTGGATGTTAAGCCAAAATAAAATATCAAGAGCACAAGCTCTAATACCAATTGTAAGAATTAGTCCCAATAGGAATGGCAATCCAAGAGGAAGGTGAATTGGATTTTTAGCAAGTTAAACACTTTGTTGAAATTCTTTTGCAAATTAAAATAAACAACAAATTTCTTTTAAATCAAAATCAAATTTCAATGCTGAAGCAAGTTAAAACCAAAGATCCATTTCACACAATCAATATAAATCAAATCCAAAGTAAAGAGAGAATGGAAGAGAAATATCAAAACCCAAGATTTATAGTGATTCGGTCCTCCTTGACCTACATCCACTCCTCTAGATCCACTAGAGAATTTCAATCCACTATCTCCTCTCTTGCAGGTGGAGGGAAACCGTTTACAGCAACTTATTTTTGTGGGATCAACAAGCAAACCGTTACACCTTGTTTTTGCAGGCTCAACAAGAAAATCGTTACCCTAGTTTTTGTAAGATCAACTAGAAAATCGTTACCACTTATTTTCAGGACAAAACAAGCAAACCAAACCTCTAGTTTTTGCAGGTAACAAACTAGAAAACCTACACCTCTAGTTTTCTAAGGCTCACTAGCAACCACTCTTTGTTTTCTTAGGTTTAACAAGGAAACATATCTACCTCAAGCAAATAACCTTGCTTGATACAAAATCAATCCAAGATATAGCGGATTAAAGCTTACACAAACCAAAAATATGATAGCAAATAAATAGCTCAAATGAGTATCAACTAAAGAGTGAGAGAACAAATGATAAATGAGAAATAAAGATAGAAAAATGTAGCCAAGGTTTTCTCTATTCTTCTAATGTTGGAGACGTCTATTTATAGTCATTTGTAAGAATGTAGCCGTTGGAAGACTTGAAGTAGCAGTTGTGAGAGAGTGAAAAAATTTGTTTCAATTAACATCATTGGAACTAACGCGCGTTCTTCATCATTAATGCACATTCTTCAGCTTACCATCAGATGTCAGCTGTGTTGTTGGCCATCAGTGTGCCTTATTGAAGTTGCAGTGCTTATAGTTGAGAAACAACTAGTATTAGCGCACCTTAATCATCATTGGTGTGTGTTGATCACCCCTTCAACGTGAGTTCGTCATGATTAGCATGCCTTGCTCTACATTCCAGAATATGCACTTTCACCCAGATATCCATTAACGCGCCTTGTTAATTCTTTAGAGTGCATTGTCGAATGTAATCAAGATTGCACCTTTGAAATCCACGTCAGCATATTAGAGAATATTTAGATTTTGATTCTCGATGAGTGTCTCATCTTTGTCTCCATCTGAAGCTCATCAACATGCGTTAGACGTTAACAACATGCGTTGTTCATTCTTCTTTAACGGTGATAGTAGGCGTTCTTAATTTCATCAGCATCTCCTCAACGCAATGGCTTAGACAAGTTCTGAAGCAATTCCTCAATAACGTGCATTGTTAAACCTTCTAATATGCAAAGAGAATATTTAATGGCCATATCTTATTCCGCCCGTATAAACATTTTCACAGGTGAATGCCGAATTGAAAGTAGATACGCTATTGAATTTTCATATCTGTATAAATGACACGTAAGGTAAGAACAAGAATAAATTAAAAGAAGCTGCTAAATCTTCAACAAAAACGTGCCAGGTTTTTAATTTCTTGTACTCGTTCGATGTCCACAGGTGGTCAATCCTCGTTGGAAACAATATCTTCAACCCAAGAAACTAAAGATCAAATTGGCCACATGACATCCATACTAGTCTCATACATTTGTCAAAATCTTAGGATTCACATCACTTGTTTCTGACCATACCGTCATTCTCACACGTATATGAAACAACAAATCAAGATATCCAAAGGCTGTGCAAATTTCCTTAACAATGAAGGCTAAAGTTGGATATTTCTAATCAACTTTTGATTGATATAAATAGATGAGAGTTTAATTTTTTTAAATAATCATCTGAATTTATCATAAATTTTATAATTAAGTATATTATACAATACTAAAAGGATCATCCGTTTATGAATTTTTACGGTACCACAAAGGGAGAACTATACCATTCATTGATATTTATTTGCCAAGAAAATATCTACCTACCAGTCTTTTAACCTACATTTCCAACTGTCAGTCGCAAACAAACTTGTCCAGAAACTTCTTTTTATTTTTTTATACCTTGATCTCTCCATTATTTAAGCTAAATTCCTGTTCATAACCTTAAAGTTTAATTCAACCAACATTATTCTAAAGTTGTTCTCATCTCTCATCTTAACAACCAAGACTCTTGATACACAATGAGCTACCATAGACATCCTCCACCGCCACATTATCACGGTCCGCCTCCACCACGTCCTGAATTTTATCCTCCACCTCACCATCATCACCACCACCCACCTCCACCTGGACCACCTCCACCTCCTTTTGCACACCCTCCTCCTCCAGGACCACATGGTCCTCCTCCGCAGCCTTTTTGGGATCCTTACGGGCCACCTCCGCCTTGGCACAGACCGCCTCCTCCTTACTAATGTATGACCGCTATGCATACTAGAAAATTGCGTGTTTTAATCGTACAAAAATTATGTACAAGAAATGGAGCTACAGTTGTGATGCAGATTGTTACGCTTTGAGGTAGAATGATCATAAGATCAATCTTTCACTTTTACTGAAGAAAGATGGTATGCAATAATTTTAGTGTATTGTTTTTTTAAAAAAAAAATTAGTTGTTTCTTCTAATATTTAAACCCAGTAGTGTATTGATTATTTGTTATTATTTTTCCTTTCCTGCCATATATTCATGTATTTTGTGATGAGATGAGATATATTACTTCTTTTATGGGTGCTGAGTTTGTGCTTTTCGTGGATGAACGTTTGACTTTGCTATATTTCTCGGAAAGAAATCGTATATTGCGGAACAAGAAGTTGTAAATCTTACAAAAGGATTCTTAAACAGACTACATCCTTGAAGAAAATGGATAATTTTTTCATACAATCTCACCTGCAACTATTATGTTTCTTTATTTAATTTCTATTCTGCATATTAGAAATTTTATAATTTTAATAGGAAAAAATTAAATATTCATAAGGGATATTACACTTTGATGATAAAAGATGCAACTGTCCGAAAAAAATATATCAAAAAAAATGTACCTTTGAAAAAAAATGTATGGCAACGAATTTGGTTTGGAGGAGTAATCCAATATGTTAGACAAATTTCAAGAATAAATATATGATTTACCATAAACATCATTTATTCTAAAATGCTACTAATTGATTTCCTCATCCTGCACAGCTTTCCCTTGCCTTAATTACCTGCCATATGCAGAAATAATTTTTTTTTATTTTCATATATACATACGTATAAAACAATTCATCCATGAAATAGAAACAATAATTCAGGAAACAAGTTCAAAAATAAAGGGGTTGCTAACTTTTTGGCCCTTAAATTGGTTAACTGTCCCAGAAATATTTCGAAACATCAATTTCCTATTTAACAAAAAAAAATATTTAAAACGTGTGTTAATGAGGCTGCAAAGAACTTTTTTTCATCTTTAAATACAATAGATGAAGAGAGTAGGTTTAAAAGTAATATATATTTTTTTATAAGTCGTCGTGCTTAGATTTTATTCATCTAAAAGATAAAATAATTATTCTGAGAAATCATGAATTACTTTTACAATTATATTAAAAAACTAACTTATTACCTATGCGTTCTACCCATAATGTAAGATCCACCACATAATGAAAGTAAGGGTAGTTACATATGCACTCCACTTAGTTCCATTAATTTTGAATTTATGCTCGTACTTTTCAATATTTTAGTAGTTTTTTAAAATTACACCCGCTAGCAAGACAAATTTTAAAAATTACATTTTCAGGGAATTATTTATATTTGTTTATATATAAAAATCATATAAACTTTTTTATAATTGTTTATAGTTGTTTATATAAATAAATATAAATAATTATAAACAACTATAAACAATTATAAATAAATATAAATAAGAGTTTGTGAATTTAAAAATTAGATCCGTGAATTTCAAAATTGCAATCGTATGGACGAAAATATTATTAGATATATCTGTAATAAATATACGCAATGTGTACATAACAAATTTTACAAATATTTTATGTGATAGGACGTAATTATCACATGAAAGTATAAGATTAAGAACCTGTTTGGTCCAATCGGTCGAAGCTGTAATAGAAGAGAGAAAAATGGACTGAACAAGTGAGCCAGCTAAGATTCCAATCCAAAGGCCTTTTCCCCTTAGATGAGCTCCAAAACCCAGCACCACTCCAACCGGAAGTCCAACCATATAAAATGCACATATATTTATATAAGCCCCAACTCGCTGCCATCCGCATCCTCTTGCAATACCTGATCGTGCCCAAAACACACAACTTCATTTATTAAAATGTAATAAAGTTGCGAATAATCATAACAGAAAAAAAAAAGAATTGGGTTTAATTTTAAATCTAATGTGGTGCATTTTTAGATACTGTCGACTGTAACGTAAATTTCACCTCAATTATAACCCTAACATTATAAAAATGGATCATTTTTTTGTGCTCTGTCTGATCCATATCTACGCGCCTTGTTGAATCTTCAACATGCCTAGTTGCCATTTTTGCATACATCAGCGTACCTTGATGAACTTTAACACGTCTTGTTATTCATTAATGCATTTTATTGAATCGAAAAAGTGTTTTAATGCCAAATATCATCAAGTCTGCAACTTGGCACTCTTTTCATGGATATTTGGCAATCATCATCATCAAAACTGAAGTCAACAGCAAGTGTCTAGACAATGGTACAAAAAGTTTGATTCCTTCATGATAGATCATAGGTAGGGTAAGAATACTTTTGATCATTGTGTATTTCTAAAGAAATTTGTTGATGGTGATTTCCTTATTCTCTTGTTGTATATTGATTATATGTTAATTGTTGGCCATGATACTAAGAAAATTAAGAAGTTGAAAGTATATTTGAGCAAACTTTTGCAATGAAAGATTTGGGACCGGAAGAACAAATCCTTGGCATGAGAATTACTCATGATTGGAAGAATGCAAAATTGTGATTATAAAAAATATATTGAGAAGTTTAACATGAGCAAATCCAAACTAGTAAGTTCTCCACTTGCATGTCACTTTACATTGAGCTCCAAATAGTATCCTTCAAGTGAGAAAGGAAAAGAAGAAATGAAGAAGGTTCCTTATGCTTCAAATGTGGGTAGTTTGACGTATTCCATTGTGTGCACAAGGTCAGATATTACTCATACAGTTGGTGTAATGAGTTTGTTTCTCTCTAATCTCGGTAAGGAGCATTAGGATGCAATTAAATGGATTCTCAGATATTTTAGGGGAACTTCTAAATATTGCATGTGTTTTGGGTAGACATGTGAAAACCGAATCAAAACTGGCGAACCGGACCGAAACCCAACATGTCAAAACCGATCAAAACCATAACCGGTCCAGAACCGTGAACCGCACAGTACACAACTGATGGTTCAAGAGCTAGTTCCGGTTCAAGGGTTTTGAAAGTTGTCGAACCATCGGTTCCATACGGTTCAGAACTGACGATTCAACTGCCCAAGTAACAGTTGGAACCGTCGGTTTCAACGATCAACTCAAACAGCTAGAAACTGCCGATTTGACCGTTGGAACCGGCCATTCCAACAGTCAATTCAAAAAAAAAGACCTTTTGTTTTCTTTTTTCAACTTCTATAAATACCACACTCATTCACAACAATTTCTCTTTCACACCAATTCTCTCTCAATCTCTTCTACTATCTCTCTCTCTCTCTCAATATTCTCATTTTGCCCTCAAATTGCTCTTATTAATTATTAGTTTTATATTTTGCTAAATTATTTTATATATTTTTTTGACAATTAAAATTTCTATATTTCTCAAATTGCTTCTTTTTTTTACTATAGTTAATTTAATTATTGTGTTATTGTATTTAATTATTATTTTCATATTTCTCAAAATCAATTTATTGTTTGACAACTATGGCAAGTTTTGGTGAATATAGAAATTCGAAAAATATTGCTTTTGAAAATATTGGAACACAAGATAGTGAAACTCAACCGATTCTAACCCAAGAGAGGGGAACGGGAGGAAGAGTTCCTACTTCCGATATTTTCAAAGTTCATTTTAAGAAAACGCTTAAAGGTGATAAAAAAATTAGTTAATTGTAATTATTGTTCGCATGAATACACCTTCAAACATGGAGGGGGCTATAGGACGTTCTAATGACATCTTGTATCAAAGTATCCCGAAAAAGTGGGAATGGCTAGAGGACAAACACAACTAACTGGGTTTGCTTCTTCTTCTTCTTCATATGAACCTAGTTTGTTTCATTATGATCATAATGAATCTAGTGTTGGTTTAGCGGAAATGGTTGTCATAGATCATTTAGTTTTGCAAAAAAACTTGCTTTTAATAAATTGGTTAAAAAATATTGTTAACCAGCTTTTAAAACGGTTTCTAGACATTCCATTAGAAAGAATTTGTTCAAATTGTATAAAAACCAAAAAAAACATTTAATAAATTATTTTCAATCAAATGATATACATGTTTCTATTTGTAGTGATATTTGAAGTGATCATACTCAAACTCATTCATACATGGGCATTACATGTCATTGGGCGGATGAAATTATTTTAATGCAAAAAAAAGTTTTAGCATATCGTTGTTTTGATGAGCCTCATACTGCAACAAATATTTATAGAATAATTCATAACATTTTATATGAATATAGGTTGGTTAGTAGAATATTTTCAATTCTATTTGATAACGCATTAGCTAATAATGCTTCTATTTACGAATTAAAAAATATTTGTCAACGAAATTATGGAGGTCGATTTTTTTCATATACGATGTGTTTTCCATGTTTCAAATTTATGTGTTCAAGATGATTTACAAGTAATGAATTTTTATATAACTCCAATTAAAGAAGTTCTTAGTTATATTTGGGTGCGCTAGGACCCAACGAGAGTGGCGGATTTTTGTCGTCAAAATGGTAAACAACCTAAACGTTTTGCAAAAGATGTTTGTAATCGTTGGAACTCGACTTATAAATTACTTACTCAATCTATTGATTACAAAAATTTATTGTGCTCTTTTTTCGCTCAATATATTCCAAATAGTAATCTTTTACCAACTACTTGGAGTATTTGCAAAAAAAAATATGTTGATCTTACAAAATTTTAATTATGCCACTTATACTTTTAGCTATGTTTATAGACCAACTTTGCATGAATTTTTTGAACAAGCAATTAATATAGCCGATGCGTTTATGGAGGGTGCAAAAATCGAAGAAATTCGATACGCCATCACTCAAATAAAATTAAAATAGTTAAATTATTTCAAATTTATTGTTGACATTTATCTTGTTGTATTTATTTTCGATCCTAGGTCTATATGTAAATTTGATTTATTGCATGAAATGTTTGGATGGTTATTATTCTATGTTAGGATTAGAAAATGATGATGATATTGATGTGTTGCAAATTGTTACTAAGGTTAGGCTTTTAATAAATGAATTATTAGTTTTTTTATTGTGTTTCTTCTACTTCAAATGAGGAATCCGCTCTGTTCTCAATTTCGCCTAACCTCTCCTCAACCAAATGGGAATCCAAATTTGTAGCAGATATGCAGAAGAAACCAAGGAGTTTGAGTTCAAGCTCCCAAAATGAGCTTGAAGTATATCTAACCACTGTTTTTGATGTTGGTGATGATTTTCAGATTTTGGAGTGGTGGAGACAATATAAGATGACGTTTCCAACACTAGCGAAGGTTGCACTCCAAGTTCTAGCCATTCCCGCCTCTACCGTAACGGTGGAGCAAACATTTAGTAGCGGAGGCAACATTCTAGACCTTAGGAGATCAAGATTGGCTTCTGAGGCATTGGAAGCTCAAGTTTGCATTGATGATTGGTCAAGAGGCTTGAAAGGACTCAAGGTCAACTCTTTCATACATCATCATCCGAGAATGAGGAGTTCTTTAATGATGGAACTTCCGCAACGGCAACTTCCAACTCCAACAACTCGAGTTAGGTAAGTGAGGTGCCAAATTTCATAAAGGTAAGAGAACTACATTGGGTTTTGATTCTTCTAAACTCCAAGATGATACGTAGGCAACTTAATATAATTAAGTTCAAGCCCATCTTTTTTTTTATTCTCCACTTGTATTGTTTAATTAAATTTGATATTGTAACCACAGTATTCCTCCGCCACAAGTGAGGGCATCCAATAATACATAATGAGGTACTTTCATTTAAAACATTAACTTGAATTAATTAACTTGCACTTGTATTAAATCACTTTCACTTCTATCAATTCACTTATAATTAATAATTATTGTTGTAGTTCTAAAAAAAATTGTACACCAAAATTCAAATAAATAGTACTACTACTAATAGCATTTTCAAACTTGAAATAACATGATTTGCATCTTTATTTTTTCATTTGCACAAATTCCCTCTGAAAAGAGATAGGAGAATATCATTACTACAGTAGAAAACATAACAGGATAAAAATTAATTATAAAATAAAAAAAAGGGTCGAATCAGAATTGGCGATTTGACTGTTCAAACCCAGAACCAGCCTGGAACCGAACCAAACTGTGGAACCACGGTTCAGTTCCAGTTCCCCTTTTTCAAAAACCGGAACCGCCGGTTCATGAATCGGAACCTCCAATTCCTGAATTTTTCATATGTCTAGTTTTGGAATAGTAAATCTGTGTTGGATGGTACACATGCAACATGGCAGGAGATGTTAATTCCAAAAATGTGTTGCGTTAGCTACCACCGCTTCTAAGTATATAGAATTTTGTGGATAAATTTCCTACAACTGTTAAGCTTGGGGCAAGAGAAGTATGTATTATACTGTGATCGTCAGAGTCCAATCTATCTTAGTAAGAACCTGACCTTTCATTCTAGATCTAAATATATTGATGTACGATATCATTGGGTTCATGATGCATTAGAGACGAAGTAATTTGAGTTAAAAAAATCCATATTGATGATAAAGGTTTAGATATGATGACAAATGTCTTACTTATGGAGAAGCTTGGTACTTGCAGAGAAGTAGCGGGTATGGCGCCCTTTCCTACATGGGTGTGAAGGGAGATTTGTTGGGTGGTCCCATCCACGTGGCAAGTGGTGGGACCACACAGCTTAAGTTAAAATTTAAAAAAAGAAAGAAAGAAAACAATTTTGCGATGGGCTTTTTTGTGATGAAATTTTGTTACAAAATTTTGGTCGCAACACTATTTTTGTGATCAAATCGCCTTTTGCGACAAAATTCGTTGGTCACAATTCTGTCATTTTTTTTGTACTGATATCATGAAGTTGGTAGAGATTGAGCAGCAACGCGAATTGTAGACATCAAGGGATATAGTTTTTAGAAGTGAGTTTAATGGAGAAAGTTTATTCACTATTGTAGGGGTTGTCATTGTAGATGTGAAAATGGAAGGAAGAGAAGGAAGGGATGGAGCAGCAAATGTGGTATTAGAAGAAGAATAAACAGAATATTTGAGAAATGAATAACATATCATTTGTATTGATTATCACGGTAGGGTGCACCAATATATATACTTGTACAGATATAGACATTCTTGACATAATACAATCATTGTACACACCTAGTTTGTGACCTTTTAGCTTCTATGAAGCCTTCTCACAACGAAACTTCAGCACGAACATGAAATTCTTTCCACTGTTCAAGTGTGTGGGAAGGTGAACCATGAAAATGGAAATGAAAAATGTTAAATCTCTTTTTTTTATCAAATTATTTTTTTGATAGATCGAAATTTTATTGAGAAATTAAACCACCAAAATAGTGCATTTGCAATAGAAAAAAAAAGTTTCACACTTCGAGTGCACTATGATATCAGGGTGTGAAGAAAAACCCAAATATGAATTACAATCAAGTTCAAGTGAAAATAGAGTTCCGGCAACGGAAAACATTGTAGCCGGACAAAGGAAAACTCCTCTGCTTTAGTAAAAAATCACTTTAGTAAAATTTCTATCATCAGGTTTTTATAAACCTGTTTTTCTATCGTCCTGTTTATAAGGTAGAGGGTCAAAAGTGGCCTAATTTATAACAGTGAGGTAAAAAACGATCTAATATTATAAAGTTACAAATATAATTGAAAAAATTTTCTTTAGGATCAAAAGTATTATTATCTGATTATGATGACATCAAAATTGCACATTTCCCCTTAAAATAATGAAGTTGAGTGAGTAGTAGTGCTGGGCAAATAAGTTCAGTCCATGGGCTGGTTCGATTCCAACCGAGTTAATATTAGAGTCTGAGTTTGGTTTTTTAGCCCGCAAGGCCAGTCTGGAGTGAAAAAAGTGGCCCGATGTAAATTTCGGGTCTGACCTGAATTTGCAAAAAATAGGTTCGGCCTTGGTCGGCCCGGTGTGGATATATATATATGAGATATTACGCTATAGACTTCACTTTACACCTTTTCTTTTAAATTAACGAAGTCTACACTTTTATCTTAATTGTGCCACCAATTTTAACGTCCACCAATTTTAACGTCTTGAACAAAATAATTTCTTAAGTCACACGGACAAAATTTGTGTTAAATCCTCAACTTTTCCTATTCTCCTCATTTAATCATTTCTTTTCTCTCTCCTCTCTCCATCTGTTCCTCTCTCCCCCTCTCTCTGCCTCGTCTCCCTCCTCTCTACCTTTTTTCTTTTCCGTCTGCCTCTATGCCTCGTCTCCCTCGGCACCTCAACCTTCTTTCTCTGCATTCTACGCCTTCGATCTGCCTTCTTCGCTGTCCAATCTGGCTTCTACACTCTCTGATTTGTCTTCTCCGCTTCAGTTCTTCGCCTTTTCATCTCGTCGGCGTCGCAGTTCTCAGTTCTCCATTGCGTTGTGCAGCTTTTGTCACGACCCATTTCCGGGACCATGACCGGTGTACGAGGTGAACCGTCTATGGGAGTCCGGCTCATCCCGCAAAAGCCTCCATAGTACAGAACTTCTACCCAAATATCATATTTTAAAGAAATATGAAAAACAAATAAAAGTATAATCTTTGTTTATTAAAAACAAAACATATATAATATTAAGTGCAAAAATTATTTCAAATTAAAACATTTGAAATGTCA